>JAVQKC010191241.1:0-11253 GCA_036025475.1 Philypnodon macrostomus | reverse complement strand
AGTAGCTTACCACCACCAGGTGTGACTGGAGTGAATGAATAATGTACAAATATGTAAAGCGTCTTTGAGTAGTTGTGAAAAGCGCTATATAAAATTGATGAATTATTAATTATTATTATTAGTAACATGATTATCAATCAATTATCTTATGTTTATAAAATGTTCTACAGATGCATATATTAGCTGTGTGATACATAATACATAATAAATAGAATCTTAATCTGAATATTTGAATATTGGACACATATTAGACAGATTAGATATTATTGATTTTTCTTAAGTAATGAAGGGCTTAAAATGCATGCAATATATAGTGATTCGGGCCATGGTATCTGATCAGAGCATGAATTGATTTACACTCATTTTGACCTTTTATCCGTTGAGAGTATAGGAATGGGTCCTTCGTGTTTGAGACACGCTTTAACAGAGAATGTGTTTTGGTGGATTTATTTATAACACAGCTATCACAGCAATCCAACAGTGGTATATGGAACAATGAGACCATAATGGCAAACAGATGTTATGGATATAGTAAGTATGATAATAATAGTGGTCAGCCCTGCCTCTCTCCTCCTCTCTGACACAGGTAAGTGCACGCCCTTTAACACTTCCATACACACACCTATCCCCAACATGACCAGCGCCTCCCTACACCAGTAGACACATACACACAGTGCTTCTCACCAACCTATAAGCCTGTCTCCTACACACAGTATGTTCTTGCCAAGACCAACACCATATATTAGTGTTATGTGGCCTTGTGTGCTTGTTGACATTTTTAAATCAATCAAACTCATATTTTCTTCTTTAACTTTCTACATTTTTAGTTCTACACGCACAAAAGCTTGCCTATAGTCACACATTTTGCAGGCACACACTGCTAAAACAGCATTTTGTCCATAAAGTCCTGGTTAAGTTGTGATGAATGGGACTCAGCTGAAGTCAATGAGATGAGCAATACCACAATTTAGACACACACACACACACACACACACACACACACACACATATACACACACATACACACACACACAATACAATACAATACAAAGTGTGGGTCGTAACTCAACTCTTATGCATATACACATTTGTGCTCAGTCAGTGGGGACGCAGTGTGCCATAATTCACTGTACAGATAAATGCCCAGTGTGCACTATCACTGAGGCTACGCTCCGGACTCAAACACAAACGAGGTCTCTAATGGGATGACATAGTAGACTTGTGCTGTACCAACAATTACGGCTGTTGTGTTGTGTTTTGATGGACATTTCAGTTACATTAGTTTACTCGAGTCATTTTGAAATGTACTTGTGTTGTGCATTCATAATAATAATGATGATACTACTACTACTACTACTACTACTACTACTACTACTACTACTACTACTACTAATAATAATAATAATAATAATAATAATAATGATGATGATAATAACAATGATAATAATGATAACAATGATAATAATGCTGATGATGATAATAATCATAATAATCATCATCATCATCATTATTGTGATGATGATGATGATTATCTTCTCAACCGCAGCTCTACCATCCAGCCTTTCATGATTATAAGCTCACAATATTTCTTCAAAAACACAGCACTCTTTTTCTCTTAGTCACTTAGGGTTATGCGGGTTATACCTCAAAATCTCCCAGGCAGGCTAGTCACTTCCAAACGTTCAAAATGTTCAAATAAATTAGATTTTAATGAGGGCTTAAGGGAAGAAAACTTGACTCAAAACTGTAATAACCCGGGGCAATTGTGGAGACCTACTTTCCAGTGTGTTCCTAAACCCTTATGAGATATTTTGAAGGTCCCTCGTAGGTTTTTTGCGGTTTGCTCTGTCATACAAAAGGTTACGTTTTGACAGTTCCGCCTTGAAAAGATGAATTATATTGAAAAATCTAAATGGCACCAAGGTCTTTAACTCTGACTGGGCTGCTCTCATTGGTGGATGTCAGAGGAGGGGGCAATGGTGAGTGTTAGTGCATAGAAAATGGTTTTGGGACAAGGATCTAATAAAGCAGGCTTGGGTCTGGGGGTTTTCTCTGGTACAAAGGCATGCTAATAGGTGAAGGCTTTAATAGGCAAATCTGATGGAAGTTATAAAGTGAATTTTGTAAAATGTTGATTTATAGGGTCAAACAAAGTTAAACTTGTAGCTGAACAGAGACATGTAAAAAACCATCCGGCTTTAATCCACTACAGATAAGACCTGGTTTATCCCTGGTTTAGTCCTACTTTAGACTTTGTTTAGTCTTGGCTTGGTCCTGTGTAGACCTGGTTTAGACTTGGCTTGGTCCTGTGTAGACCTGGTTTATCCCTGGTTTAGACTTGGCTTGGTCCTGTGTAGACCTGGTTTAGACCTTTCTCGATCTTGGTAAATTCCTGTCCTTTTGATACATTTTCCTGCCGAAATTTCATCCCATGGCTTTAGTATGGGTTAGTCCTGGTATAGATTCATTTAGTGCAATGAAAAGGGTACTCGGAAAGCCCAAAGCTGTATTTATTTATTTAAATAAAGGGTAATGGGACAACTGCAAGGCTACTATTACTGAATACATGCTCAAAAAGAACTTCTAGAAGAGGTAGAATTTCAATCTGTAACTGGGTCTCGATCAACTTTTTCTATTGTTTAAAATGCACGCATTTGACACATAATTTCTTTAGACCGTAACATCTGTTTAAATGGTATGTACTGTCAAACACTCACCAGATGTTACAGACAAACAGGACCTATATGACTAGGAATATTGCAGTCTGGAGTTGCCACCTATCATTACCTTTACTTCGGGCTGTGCCATTAATAATGAAAAGTAAGAACCAGAACAGCTGGCAGACACAAATTTATCTTTAAATTATAAAATGCAAATACATTTCTATAAATAATTTATAAATAATATTTCCAGACAAGCCTTAAATTAGAAAACATTTTTGTAATATTGCATCTCTGGTACATATGTTTTGTGCAGTTCAGTCTTTAAGTAGAAATACAACTGACACAAATCACATTGACATCTTGACGTCTTCATTTACTGTGGTCAGTGTAAGAAGTGGTTCATTCGTTACTGAACTTTGAAGAGCATAAGTTATCGTCCCTGTGAGAAAACATGTCTAGGATCATAATCATAAATGAGTGTCTCTAAGGGTGGACCCACACCACAAGCATCTCAAGAATTTCCTATGGACCTATCACTGAAACAACTGCCAATCAATAAACAACAGAGAATAGAGGAATTGGTCCTGCCCAAAAGGTAGCATCCTCAACTCCCTGAGTGACACAGGGAACTACAAAAGTAAAAACTACAACACAAACTCAATGGACACAGCAGAGAATAATGAACGTGTGGTGTGCTGGTCATTTCGGGGTTTTGGTCTGACTCTGACTCTTTAGAATGTATTGTATTGTGTGTCGTAATATATTTTAATTTCTTTTCAAAATAAAACAATATGTTGACGTGTGTGGTTGATGATTGGGGTGGAACAAGTTTGGGGCTAATACAACTTTAAATAGACTTCTCCGTTGGGTGTGGAAAAACACATGATGCACACAGTGTTATTTTGAACCTCCAGCTAAAGCCGGGCGTGTTGACGGCGAGTGAACTTTTCCGGCCACACTTTCTGAGCCAAGGTTCAAAAAGAAGAAGCTGTTAATAATGCTCTTCTGTCCCTCATTAGGCCCGTCTGTCAGATGATGCGGGTCTTCTGGTGATAGTTAAATGAAATAAAAAAGTGATATGAATTATACAGTGATTTGTACTCAAGCCTATGCTCCCACGCCAGCATCAATGAGCAGGCCTCACACCAATACTGGGAGAGATTAGGTTTTCATCAAGGCTCATCTAAAAGGAACGTTATGGTCGTTTCTATTCATCTCACCGCCTTTCTGTGTCACTTGCAATTCTCCAGAAGGATTTATTTGGAAATGTTGTTTGGGCATTTGGGATACAAGTCTACTCACAACAAATAATGCTAAAATAATAAGAAATGGCAACCCCAGAGAGCAGCAGACCTGACATGATTTCTTTACCTCACAAAATCTCACAAAGGTGTCAATTGTGAAATGATTGAATGGCATGAGTCAGATGTTTAAGTTTTCCAGTGGCCTTGTGAAGAAATGAATAAAGAAAAAGAAATTCAATACAAAACTCAGAGTGGTGCTCAGAACTGGAATACAATGGGAGATCTGTAGTTCAGGGGGAAATGCTTTTCACACTCATTAAATGCAATTCAAAGTTGTGTATATATATATATTAAAAAATCATCAGACACAACCACAGTTTTAATCTGAAATAGTGTAAATAAACATAAACACAAAATCTATCAAATATAAAAATAATCTATAATATAAAAAATATATACCTTATTGTGTATAAAGCAGGACTAAATAAATAGGATTTGGGTTAACAGACGAACACTGAAACGAATAGAAAACACAATCTCTGTATGTAATAAACAAACAACTAAATATACCTCTTATAACATCTTCAAAGAAAGCTCTCTGAAAATAATTACAGGACTGTAGATCTAGACAGAGAAAAATAGATTGAAAAATAATACAATACTACAAATGTCCATTGTGTGAGCAGATGTTTCCAAAATAATTGGAAATCCATTCATTATGTTGTATAGATACCGTTCCTCATATTTTACAAGCTGGCCAGAATACATCACTTCAGTGTTTCAGTCTCTTCCTATTTGTAGAAAAATTTATATGTTTCACGTTATCCACTGAATCCACTGTGGAAGAAGCTTATTTTGGACCAAACCCAAAACAAAGACAAGATGCATTTCTCCTGTCCCCTCCGGTACAGTGGACAGAGCTTCCTCCTCATTTCCATTGCTCCATCTAATACCCCACCCAATGTTCACGTGTAACTCTTTTGCTACCGTCATCACCATCTCTACATTTTCTGTTTTAGTCTCTGTACGCGCGATTGTGGTCACAGTTGTCTGGTCTTTTTAGTATTTCTATTAATATGTTCTAATTTATGTCTAAGGTCTACTATCCAGACAGAAACCATTTAAACAAACATCGATGTATTGTGCTTAATAAGGCCAAAATTGGTCACAAAATGATCTCTAAACCAGGTGTAAAATTGGACTAAACCATGTCTAAACAAGGTCTAAGCTAGATTTAAACCAGGACAAAACCAGGTCCAAACCAAGACTAAGGGCCGGATTTACTAAAAGAGGAGTTGACTTAGCGAGTGAATTGTGGTTTGACATTGGTTCTGGTGCCGGATGATGCAGGCGATGATAGCTGGGTTAGATGAGACTCAGTACGGGGGTTCCGTCTCTGGAAGATAGCCCCCCTCCTTCTCCACTAATGTGGGTGTCTGATGGCTGGAAGACAAAACGTGACACAGCAAGGGTCGGGAGGGTGGGCCGAGAGAACGAAGACAAACAGTGAGTGGGGGTTTTGGCGGGTATAAGATTGGCTTGTGGGTAAATTGGAGGTGTGGCTGAGGTGTGGTTAACGTGAGGTGAAGTTCCTGGAGGCGTGGTCCTGCTCCCCCGAACACACGTTAACATATTAACACCATTTGTACAAAGATGGTGTTAATATGAAAGGCTTAATACAGGCTCCTATGTGTTGATTTGAGAACAAGTACTTTACCTTTGTCACATCGCTCACGCTTCTATGAACTGCTGCCTGTTTCTTTACAATGGTCCTCTACATCTGTCCTAATACGTCCTCAAATGTGAAAGAGTTACACGGCCTTTACGTGATCACAGCACCACGGAGTTAAGAGCATCAGAAAGTTTGGATACGAGAGACCGTTTTAACTCCCATCCCAATCATCCCAATACCATTCCACTCCCAACCATTATTTTGTAAAATTTCAGATTTCCCAGAACTGGATTAGATTTGGTTTGCATTTAGCCCTGTATGTTTCCTGGTTTGCACCTGGTTAAGACCTAATTCGTTTAAACATGGATAAGTCCTGAGTTAGATTTCTACATTTTTATATGGCTTATGGGTTTTATGGCATACGAGCATTCTCACGACCAGTCATTTTTTCCTCATCCCGTCCCACTCCCGGGTTCAGTCGAAAACGTCACTCTATTTGTCCATTGATGCATTTTGATTTGTATGAGCTGAACCTGTTTGAACTCGTTCCATTGTCCTTCCAACCGTATGCATTGCTTTGATAGAAAAACAGAATATGTCAAAACTGCAGCATCTTTATCAAACAGCTCTCCAATGCGTCTCCAATACATCCATATGCTTTTACTGACTGACTGCATGACACAAGAGACCGTTGTCAAAATCCTTGACATGTTTAGAACAGAAAGCGTACTCTTCCCCTTGTTCAGGAATGAGCCTTGTAAAACACAGGAGAAATAATGACGCTCCCTAACAAACCCAGTCAAAGTGTCCTATTATCAACAGCAGCCCCAGATAGCATGGGCATTTAATCATTTAAATATATGTTTTGCAATGTGTTTACACAGTTCTCAGTAAATCACACGCACCATTGCCACAAATAGTACACGCTAAAATTCTCAAAAAACTCAAAAAAATTCTAAGTCACATTTCCTCTGAAAGGTCAAAGGCAGAATACTTTTTCTACCATTTTCAGTCTCTTTTTTTTAACATCAGTATTTTTTCAATTCTGTGTACGACCCTGTCTTGGTGTCCTCTTCTCCTATACATTTTCTGCCTGTGGCTGCTAAGGCTCTTCTCACAATGGCAGCCTGTCTTTTCACATTGGACGCCCCATCAGTACAGAGCACACACATACATCACTGGAGGACCAGAGGAATTATTCCAGGACAGGAGAACTGTTTTGTTTGGTTCAGCCTTGTTTGTTTTTCCTCTCTCTCTCTCGCACTAACAGATGGGCTTTTTTAATAAAATCAGCCTTGCCTGTTCCCATCTGTGTGAGAGATGAATTTCACTGTTTTTTTTTTTAAATGAGGGAATTCACAGAGAGACTAGGCCTGGATGAGGAAACCCCTGCTCATAGTTAACACTGCTCGTGGATCCTGTATGCTGGTGCAGTCCCTTTACATGTATGTGCATTTATCTTGTTCTTGAAGTACAATAACTGCAACTGTTTTTAGAGTTTGGGGACTTTAGTTTGGTATAAAAGGCCTACATTTCAAAGCACAAGAAAACTTACATCCATATATTTTTTATTTGACGTATATTTTTAAATAGACACACACTGTAAAACTCTGCTATTCCAGGTTATACATGTTTACGTGTTTTGGCTTATGTAAAACACACCATCCATCAGCAAAGTTTTCTTACTCAAACGTTGACTTGTCTGCGAGGAGGAAAAATGCTATTTTTTATCTCAAAGCAAAAGCTCTGGCCTTTTCAGAATGAATGTTTGCTTGGCTGTTGGCTTGTACACATTCATCAAAGCCAGTCAAAAAAACCACACGTTTTTTTTTTTCTATGGGGCCGCTGTTTTAGAGCTGCCACCGCCACATGTGTGTTTTCTTAGGTGTGTGTCAGGAAAGGAGCTGTCAGACAAGATGTCTGACGTCACGCTCATTACACACACACACATGCATACACACACATGAGCTGCAAAAGGTTAGTGCGGTAAGCTACTTCGAAAACAGAGAAGTCATTCAGACAAACTGCACCTGCTTTTGAAACGGCTTAACAAGCAATTACTCCAGGACAGGGGACTGCGCATATGCACGGAGGAGAGGGGGAAAAATATGGAGATAACTAAATTCAATTCAAGACCACATAATTGGGAAGTTGCCCGAATAATTGCTGATATTACTGGCATAAGTGGTGAAAAGATAAAAAAGACCTCCTAAATGTCTCAAGTGAAGAGAAGAGGTATATAACACAGTAATGCAGCACTTGTCATGGCAGCAGGTAAATTATACGAATCCGGAAGTGAAGTCTGCATGTGCTCTTTGTGTTTCTGTGGGTTTTTTCAGGATACTTTGGATTTGTGAATCAAATTGATATAGTAAAATAATGTGAGTGGATCGTTTTATGTGTAGTTGTACTTGTCTTGTTATAGTAAAGGTATGTTTGTTTTATTGTGCCTGCCTTAGGACAACAGATTAAATGTAGCCACTAATTCTGGCATATTTACTGTGATGCTTTTGTTGATTAATATACACTGTCCTAAATAAATAAAAAATGTTAGTCTATGTCTCTGCGTCAGCCTTGTGATTAACTGGCCATTGTCCAGGGTGAACCCCGCACGAGGGCCATAGTTGCAGCTCCAGACACCCAAAACTCTTAACAGGAATAAGTGGAAGAACATATAGATACAAGTGTACCAAAAATGTCTAAGCTACTTCGTCAAACCAGTCTCTGACCTGGATCTACAGGGCATTTTCACCCCCACCAATCTGCCATTCATTGTGTAAACCTTATGTGTGGTATATGTGAAAAGCCATGATATACTCAGAATTGTCCACCTGGCTCCAACCACTGCACCTTGTTCAAAGTCACCATCTCTCTTCATTTTGATGCTTGGTTTAAACTTCAATGCATTTGACTGGAACATATGTGCATGATTAGACGACCATTGAAACATCTAAATTTCAGTAAAACAGTATACCTCTACAGTGATGGGCTGCAGCACTTGTGGAGGCAATTAAAATATGCAAATCCTGGGGTGTCAGTGAAAAAATCTGATAGGCTATGCTTAACTGCACTCACTGTTGATTGATCATGAATATACATGAAGCGAGGCAATAGTTGATAAGAAAAGCCCCACTGCACACACACATATATATATCATCTGATACAAAGGTACATAGTCTATCCGTGTTTGTTTGACGCAGCCATATCGTGGTACATACTATACATACCATGCATAAACACATAATATAACAAGTCGGCATCATCTCCATGAAGTACATCAACCAAGAGTCAGAATAGGTGCAGAAAAAAAATGCTAATTATGTTGGTTCCAAAAATATGCAAATAAGGTTGAAGCAGAGAATTAATTAGATCTCGCCAGATTCTACAGAGATTTCAGGAAATCTAGCAGTCGTCAAACAGTGTGCAAAGTGATTAGGAGCTCATCTGCATACGAGTCAAATTAAGAGCCATTACGGAGCGTTGTGGTCAAATTGGACCAAAAGAAACTGATGTTTACTTGTTTCCTTAATGAGAGAGGTCAAAGGTCGATGAGTCAAAGCCCGCAGAGGACCAAAAAGCATAAGTATGATTCATTTAGATTGAGCTAAAATGTTTTGGGACTCGCTGTTGGCTGACTGAAGTGAATGTTGACAAACATGGCCCAGGGTACAATTCGTTTATCGATTATTTGGCATGATTCTGAGATTGCAGAAATCTAAACCAAATATTTCCTGTTTTAAATTTGATTGATTTCAGAAATGATAACTTCTCTGGCTACAAAGCGCTATAAAATAAGAAAGACTTGCTAAAACTGTCCACTAAAGCTAATGCATTTATGGATGAAGTGGGTGCTATTTTTCTCAATTATTGCATTTACTCTTGTAACTCAAAAAATGGTAGTTTTCACATAGACGCTGTTAAAGAAAACAGGTCACGGGTCGAAAAATTAACCTTTTAATTTTAAAATATTCAACTCAAATAACGTTACATTACCCTAGATTCTGCAACCAACAATTGTGAAAAATGTGTTTTTTATGTACTGGAAGAGATTACTATTATAATGTATTAGCAGTTTCCTCTGTTGCCTCAACACACCAGCCATGTTCTGTTGTTTTTAAACAAACAAGCACTATTTAATGTAATCTTTCCTCTGCTGTCACAAACTGATGGAGCGCCAACCAAAGTACAATGTAAGAGCTGTTCTAAAATGTCCACTGTGGGCTGCGTTTACTGTTACTGAAATATGAATAAATGCAGGCGTGAGTCCCCACTAACATGCCGTCCTTGAGCATTTCAATGAAGCCACAGCTCCTCTGGTGGCACTGGAACGAACACACAGGAGTTAGTGAACTGTGCTGGTCTCAAAGAGCTTGGACCCTCAGCAAACATCCCACGGGTAAACAAAAGAATGATAGAGTCTGGTTTGCATTCTGATACTTAACAAAAAAAGCTTATCTCATGTTGATCTGTCAAAATGTTGAAACCAGTCCCACTTTCTCTATGTCATTTAGCAAGTTTCAGGTCAGTGGGCTCCAAGCAGGCTTTCAACGCTCCACAGTGATTCAAATTACAGACAGGAAATGTAGACATGAATGATAAACCAGTCTGGGGTGCCATATACTCAGAGAGGCCAAACACAGATTATTAATATCTATGGGTTTGTGTGTGTGTGTGTGTTTTAAGGTGCCACAAAGAGCTCCATTAATTATGCTTTTCTGTCATTTGTTTTGCTGTGAATGAAGTCTTTGTCAGCCCCTCAGTGTCTGTGCGAGCCAAAGGTTTATCAGGACGAAGCATGTTAGTATCTGTGAGTCAGGAGAAAATAAATCTCCAACAAAAGCCCTATGTTGCTAGTTATTCATGGCATAGACGTGATAGAATATACCACACTGTGTGCACCCGACCTTTGCCTCAAGTCCACTTCCTACGGAAATCTGAACTTTCTGATTAAAATGATTAACCTTGCATGGCCCACAGACATCTAATTGGCCCAAAAACTGAACGAGGGTCAGAAGTAGCCATGCTTGATTTAAATTACCACAGACCAAACAGTTTTAGGCAAAATGAGGAAACCCTGTCTTCTCAAGGAAGCGATGTTAGTAGTTGTGTTGCTAAAAGGACTAATTAGGACGCTGGCTTGGACTCTGCAAAGGGAGAGATGCCTTATAAGAACATAAACTAGTATCTTAGCAATTAGAGAGTTTTTAATAAATTTGTTTTAGTTAAAAAATGTGAAATGTTAATCTAGAAGTGACAATTATTTTGAAAAGTAAAAAATAATAACATACAAATAACGTGCTTTAACATAAATAGGCCTTAACTTATTTCAATTATTTCAATGTGCACCCAGAACCTCTCCTAAAAATGTTCTCCAAACTCCTGTAAACTACTGTAAACTGCTAAACTGTTGGAAACTTCTGTAAACTGCTGTAAAATGATGTAAACTGCTGTAAAATGCTGTGAACTGCTGTAAAATGCTCTAAACTACTGTAAACTGCTATAGACTGCTGTAAAATGCTGTAAACTACTGTAAACTACTGTAAACTGCTAAACTGCTGTAAACCTCTCTAAACTGCTGTAAAATGCTGTAAACTGCAGTAAACTGCTGTAAACTACTGTAAACTGCTGTAAACTACTGTAAACAGCTGTAAACCGCTGTAAAATGCTCTAAACT
>JAVQKC010191235.1:0-17284 GCA_036025475.1 Philypnodon macrostomus | reverse complement strand
GAAGAAGTCTGCTGGATTGGCAGATGAAAGCTTTTCAACAATCAAAACCTTGTCCAGATGCCCTTTTTCAACTTTCAGAATGACCTCTACCTGGATGAATGACAACCTTCACCGTCATTCTAAACTGAAGAAAGGGCTTGTGAAATACCTGATCATTTAGCCAGTGTCTTTATATCAGATCTACAAAAATGGAAACTCAAGATTACATATGACACTTACAGAACAATCAAACTGTATGTGGCCTACAGTTCTTAAATATACACTCCCTGTATTGTTTTCGTCCCAATACTGCCATAGCAATGTTTGGCAATGTCCCTGCAAGTGAACCCAAGCTCTGCCCCTAACACCATCAAAAAGCCAGTCATCTGTCCAATCAGACACCAGCCCATCTCAAAGTACGTTTAAATGCCTCAACAATGGCCTTCAAAGACAAGGACGATGGAGCGGGTGGAATAGTGAGCAGAATTAAAAATAGGCTTATAAAGTGAGTGGTATTTGTTTGAAACCATGATTGGTACAAGGCTGTTTTTGTGGCTGCCATCAGCTTCTTATCAATCCCTCACGGGCAAGCATTTCAACAAACACACACTCATGCACCGAGCAGAAAGAACAAAATGTCAGATTGCTTTGTTTTATAGGAGACTGCCCACGGGCCTGTTTTTGGATTCCTAAACATGCATATGCTTAACTGACACACGGGGGCCACACCTGACCTCATTCTGAATTAAAGTCCTATGCTAACTCAAGCCTTCTGATATACTCTGTCTTATATGTCCCAAACATAGGCTAATCCTCCAGTTAGGTACATACTGACCAAGATGCTGGATAAAGCTCTCTGACAGGTGGCCCCAGTGGCATTGATGGATGGGTCAATTGCAGAGGACAAATAACCCTAACCTAAGAAAAACCACCTTGCTACTAATTGACATGCGTTGGTTGTAGTAGTGAAGTGGGTGTGGTCCGCAGGGGAAAAGAGGGCCTAAAATGCACCAGTAATACTATACATCAAAAGGTGTTTTCAGGTTATAAATGCAAAATGTTATCTAAAAAATATTTCAATATCTTATTATATGCCCCCCTTAATTCATACAATGGGACCAGACCTGACCTCATTCTGACTTAACCACTGTTCAGTCTCTGTGCTATTCTTTAGGGCAATTTCTTTCTCTTCCATTATCTTTCCTTCATTGACTTCACCTCTTCCTATGGCGAAGCATCACTCTTCCGTCCCATGATGCTCTCTTTCTCTGTGTTATCAGGAAAAATCACCACCCTATACAGTTCCAGAGGAAACCAGGAAATGAAACATCTGAGGACCTTTATTCAAAAACTCAATACATCTCCCTGGTCTCTATCTATCTGTCCATTTTATATGCCCCATTTGTGCTTTGTCACATCAGTCCCCCCAATGGTGTTACTGTAAGTGCAAATGTGGAAGTGGTGTCAAAAGAACTATCGAGTTTCTATCTTATCTTGCATTAGTCCAACCTATAATATACTGTCACTTCAGAACATGCTTCTTCAAACAGTTAAGGCAGATCAAGAGGAAATATTACTATTGTTGGTGTATCCTAGCAACATAGCATTAGTCTTCAGTAAATCCAAGCCCACTGAAACTAATGGGTTTCGCTAAAAGAAAAATGCCTAGTGCCAATCTCACATTCCCACAAAAATTGTTTGACCTCTTACTAGAACTACCTGTCCAGATTCAGGTAACGTATGGACAAGGCAGACGAGAACAATACAAACTGCATTAGAGTACAATCGGCAAATCTATTCATCTTGAGCAAAATAAGTATAATAAGTATATATAAATATTAATCTTGAGTATAATAAGTATATATATATAAATATTTATCTTGAGTATAATAAGTATATATATATCTTGAGTATAATAAGTATATATATAAAAATATTCATCTTGAGTATCATAAGTGTGCTATTAAAATTAAAATAAAATTTATCAATGATTCAATTTATTTGCAGTAGGAACAGTTGCATTGGACCAGGAACATTCATTGAACAAGACATAAAACATGAATAAAGGACATAGACATCTTATATTTACACTAAGGTGTGATTGTGATGGTATAGTAATAAATCAATATCAGTATTATCAGAGATCACGTAAGCAGCCATAGCTAAAGGAATTGTCAAATAAGGATTCATAAAAGAGGTGGTGGTCACAACAGGAGACTCAGGATCAAGGGGCAGGATGAACTTCCACAGAACTGCTTCAAGAGAGAAAAACTAATACAATAAAATATGGAATTGAATGTGTGTGAGTGAACTGAAAAAATTCTCGTTCTACTTTTAAGCTTGCACACTATTTATCTGGTTCTCATTTGTTACCCATGGCAACCCCAGACAGTGCAGTGCATGGTATGATCTTATTTAGGGTGGAGCTAAATTTCACTAAACTCAGATAAACTGGTACAAAATAACCATATGGGGAAGGTTAAAACTACAGATGTTGAACAGAAATGCGACCGAGACCAAAAAAGGGGGGTTTACAAAGACAAATGATGAGGAGAGCTGATGAAGTCACTGAGGCGTGTGGGGAAGAATAGTGAGAATATTAACAGACAAGACCTACATCACAGACACATGCAGCAGAAATGAGCGGGAGAGATACTGCCAATCTGCCCCGTGTTCATATACACGGCCTTGTCTTGCTTTTGTGATAGCCAATTTTAAAAACACGCAAAAAACATTCCAGCAGCTTAGTGATGCATTATATTCTGTCATTCAATTTGCAATTTTAATTTAGACTTTTAGAAGTCAAGTTGAGCTAAAAACTACTTCTGGAGTTTGTTCAGAAGTGAGTGGGCGGTGCATTGGTTTGGCTTTGTTTATTTCTTCCCGTATAGTACAGTGAAAATATAGCAATGCTTTCAGAATGATTCATTGGTGTTGAATCATAAGATGCTAAGACCACAATAAAGTATTTCTATATGGATCTAGATCACCAGTATCCTTTGCCTTGGCTTTTAGTTAGTATTATCTTCACTTTAGCTATACAGACTTTATCGCAACATCATTTGAGTCTGTCTTAAATGACAAATGAAGATACAGAAGAATGAGAGAACACACTGATGAAATGCTGGGAAGAAACTACCTGTGGTCACGTGACTGGATTTAGATGTTCACAATGTATTTGGTAAACTAAATAAACAAGCACTTTTGCTAACAGCATTGTATATTCTTCCAATTGAATTCACTTAAGCTGCTCAGGTACACACACATACACAAACACAGACACACTCTCTTGACCTCCAGTCCCACCACTTCCTGCTTGTCCCTTGCTCTCTCTGGCACTTCCCGCTCTTTCACACTACATTATGAAACGGTTTTCATTTAGGTATGAATATTAGATCATTCTTTTGAATAATAGAGAGAGACAGTATGTGAGGAATATGCCGACATAAGGAGAAAAAGGGGACAGTAATAGTGGCTCCTCACCGGCACATTTAAAATAGTCCAATAAAAATGACATTCTCTGATCCAAACTGTTCCATTAAATAAATGATTGCTTTAAAGTGCAAGTTGAAGTGTGCTCTCTGTGTGTGTGTTATCCGTGTGTGTGTGTGTGTGTGTGTGTGTGTGCGCGCGTGTGTCAGTGATGGCAGAAATGTGCTTGTACATCCTGTGGCAGAAGTGTTTTAAAGTCATCTAATGCAGGTTTTAGCCTCAAGGTTTGTCGTCTTACCCACAGGCTAACTCTGAACTTCACTGACACTAACCATCAAACCTGGGATACAATAAGGAAGTTAAAGCATGAATTCAATCAGTAAGACTCCTCCCTCTTATCGAATAGACACTCTACTTCTTCTCATGATGACTCCTTTGAGCCAATCACATTCTACTTCCTCAACCACTTGGCCAATCAATACTCAACTGTCTAAATTTACATTGCTCCAATATTCTTCTAGTTTTAGTCACATTTATGCCACAGTCAGTTCTATTGTCAATTAAGCACCTAACATACCTCCATCACCACCTCAGCAGCAGAACTATCTCACTCTCCTCCATTACCACCTCAGCCATAGAACTACTGTATATCACTCTCCTCATCAACCACCTCAGAAGCAGAACTATCTCACTCTCCTCCATCACCAGCTCAGCAGTAGAACTATCTCACTGTCCTCCATCACCACCTCAGCAAAAGAACTACTGTATTTCACTGTCCTCCATCACCACCTCAGCAGCAGAACTATCTCACTCTCCTCCATCACCACCTCAGAAGAAGAACTGTCACTTTCCTCCATTCCATCCACTTCTTAGAAACAGGACTGTCTCACTCTACTCCATCACTTTCTCCGTAGCAAAATCACATCAGTCTCCACATCCACCAACTTTGCAGAAGAACCATCTCACTCTTCTCCTTTATTGCTAACTATGACACTGTCCTCCATCACCATCGGCACAGTTGAGCCATCTCACTCTCCCTCATCACCACAGCAGCAGCAAAACCTCACTTAGTGACTATTAGTTTATTCTACAACATATAGCACCCATCAATTTCTGTAATCAGTGTGTGCAATAGCTTCATACAGTATACAGTAAACCCAAACTAAGGCCTTCAATCAGACCTCAGTGAAAAATATGTTGATGTAGAGTTAACTGGTTACTGCAGGTTATAGTGATAAATTGGCAATATTTTATAATTTCAAAAATATGAGAAAATTATTGGCGGGGAATAAAAAGCCCAAAGGGCCACAGTTTGCCCACCTCTGTTCTAGATAAAGCTGCCAAAAGGAAAGGAGGAGGCAAAATACATTCTTTGGGGAAAATTCATACTGTCTTCTTAAGCTTAACTGTTTTTAAGGTTATTTTTGTGAGACAGAGAGCTTTGTTTACGTGCTTTACAGAAGCGTCACGTGATGTTACTCTGACGTGTCTTGTAGGCTGTTTAAGTAGTTTTATCCGACCGCCGAGAGCGTTTTTACGCCCCCTACGGCGTCCCAGGTGTGGGACAGGGTGTAGGCTCCTTCATCCTGGTTCATGGTCCTTGGTGCGCGCTTTCTAATCTCAATTGCCTCTCTGATCCAGCGGTGGTATTTGTTACTTTCAGCACGGATGACCCTGGCATTGTTCCAGTCCATAAGATGATTTTTCCTATCTGATCACTGCAAAAGCTCTCTGTCTCACAAAAAGAACCTTAAAAACAGGCAAAATACATTTCTTCAAATTACAAGTCTTTATAAAGTCACTTTTAAGAGATTACACCCATAGCAGTTGTCATATTGGAAGTGAACAGTGGAAGAGAATCACAAGGAAAATCGAATGGAGAGAAAGAGAGGAGAAACAAATAAGTTGTGGCCCGGGGTGCTGCAATCTCTTTACTATGATGGAGGTGATTCTGCTGCCCCTCTGCTGCGAGCCTTGGTGTAGTTATAACAGAGTTTGTTCTCAGCACCCCCGCCCGACACACACTCGGTTCTTACAGGCGATTTAATTACCTGAGTTACCTGCTGCAAGGATTTAGGGGCTTACCGCCACTCACACATAGGCATCGACTCCACAAAACATGAATTAATGCCACACAACCAGCGAAAAGAAAACTGCCGACGTCAACAAGACACACAGATTTGAGTTGCATTTAAATGAGATTATGAGCTTTACCTCAAAGTGACATATTCTAATCGGGTTTGCTCGGCGAAACTAAAGGATCTGTTCTTGTATGCACAGACATATTCGGTATATACTGCATGGCACAGGTCCATCTATGGTTCCTTATCATTCCTTTTGACTTTACAATCACAATAGGCTTTGTACAGCTAGCCAAATCTCAGGACTATACACAGATCTAAGTCCCATCATCATACTAAAAGGTTCAACTAAAAACAATTGCTTAACAGGAACAGCAGACAGCCAATCCAGCTACAAGGGGGCACAAGCTGGGGTACTTTTTGTGCTATAGTCCTAAACTCGGATAAACGGTTACAATGTAAAAGACATTTCCCAAAATTATGCAAAGAACTGCCTGCTCGGAGGATTTGTGATCCATGTTGATTTGCTGTGGTGACTAAGGAGAAATGAAGAAACATTTTTATGTATCCTAAAATGTACATATTCCATCGAGCTGGAGAACATATTTTCAAACCGCTGCAAAATTGTCAAACACATAAAAAAAAAAACAACAACTTCACACTTTAAGATCTATTCCAGTACAGCAGTCTTCTTTATAATTCAGATATTATCCGTTTCCAGATCACAACTTATGGGGGAGAAAATCTACATTTCATTTTCATTTTGACAGCAAATGCAGATGTACTGCCAGCCGTACATCTGGTTTTCCCGGGTCCAACAAACAGAGCTGGCACCTCACCAGTGGAGCTCTGCCAGTTCCTCCTTAGTGAAGCCCCACACTCGGTCGATCAGGGTAAACCATCAAGATGAGGTAGGAAAGACCACTTGCTCCTAAAGACGGCATCGTAGTCAGGTATGCATCGTGAACTACAGTAGACAGCACCCCCGAAAAGAGGTTTATTTATGATGCATCCGATTAACCTGACTGGCAGTTTCCATGGTAATACAACTTCCAAGCTAGAGGACAGATATACAGAAGATATACATAACTGCTTACATGATATGTGCCCCTCAAAGCTGTAGTCCAGAGGCTTCCTAAAATAAGAACATGTAAAAAATACAAATTCATTAATTGATGTAAAGTAGGTCATCTAGTCTGCAGAGGCCGTTGGAGGAGCTAAAGTAAAACTCGTCTACAATTAGTCAAAGTGGTATCCAGCAAACTGATTTCATTCTGCTGTAGAGGCCATGGGAGGGACTAAAGTAAAATAATAAGATTACCTACTTCACATCATAGAGCAGAGTCAGATAGTCAATTTTAAGCATTTTTTGTCCAAACCACTGATGAGCTTATGAAACCTCAGGACTCAAAAGGCCAGACCACTGCTCATTATTCTCATACTTCCTGGTTTGTGAACATATGAGGCAGTGTATGCTCCATGTGTGAGACAGTGGGAAGAGTTTGGGGTATTTCTTGTACTTTTTAATGCTGTACACAGATTCTCATCAGAGAGTCAGTATTATAGTTTATTAAAATCATAAACAACATTTTTTTGCTATAGGGGCAAGACACTTCCGGTATATAATTTTGAGATATCAATTTGAAACTTTTTATTCAGATTAATGAAGTTTGCTGTTATTTTATGTTTTCATATGGAAACTATGCATTTCATCCTACAAAATCTCAATGATGTTTAAATGTATTAGCTCATTTTGTATATCTTATGTAGATATTACAAAAAATATGTATATTTTGCATTTCCTTTGTTTCTGGGTGAAAGCAGGAACAAGGAACCAAACTGGCCAAAAATCCCAAAATGAACAAAAAGGTTTTCCCTGTTGTATTTGTCCTTGATGAAAGAATAAAAAAGATAAATTTCTAGTTGCAACTGTTTCAATAAAATAATAATATGAGCACAGTTACTGTAAATACTGGTTTTGTTCCTAGTTCAGACCTGCGTCAATTCTTGTACAGAGCCAATTTTGCCCTTTTCTAATAAATATTTTAAGTAATAAATAAATAAATAAATGTCTAATATTTTCAGATATGGTACCTGGTGTGTAGCATAATATAATAAATGCATGAAAAGCACATTCCTCAGATGCTCTCCGAGTGCACACTGCTGTCGTGTCCATGGGCAAGACACTTAATCCACATTAAATGAATTGATTGGTGGTCAGAGGTGCAAACTGGCAGCCATGCTTCTGTCAGTGTGCCCCAGGGTAAGTAAATAATGGTTACACACTTTGAGAAAGCCTTGGGCATTGTAAAGCACAATATAAATCCAATCATTATTATTATATACTGGATAAAATCTGAAAATTCATTTAAAAATTCAGAATAAGGGCCAGGAGGTCACACGAGCTGTTTTTTGTTTCTTCCAGCTAGGATGAGTTATTGAAATCTCGCAAATCTAGAATCAAGGTTATGAGAGGACACCATTCCGGTCAAGTGGCCCTGCAGAATTGCGTGGAGCTATGTACAATCTCAATGTGTATTCTTTAAAGGAGACTATCATGGGTCTCCTTTTCAATTTGCCATGATCCTTCTTCTGTCTCCTCTAAAGTCAGCCAGTGTCTTGGGATAGACCCATTGTTTTTTCTTTCTACAAAAATCTTTTCCTCTTTGTTTTCACTGAAACTATTTGTCTCAAGCAGTATGTGTTTCTCAAACCTTTTCAGACAACTTGGGAATAAGGAAAAGATGTGCGGACAACCTAACCTCAATGTATAGAGACTGACACAAAAGACTGGGTTGGGGCAGGCTTCTCTCTCAATTTTGTTGCATTTTAATTTAGAAGCCGTCTTATTTGTGCCCATAATCCTACATACAGAGCCATGAAGTAATTTGAGAAACAAACATTTGTTGGATACTGAACATTTAAACAATAGACCTACTTCATTGAACAGTGTTCCACATTCATATTTATATCCATTTATAATGACTGCAAATTGTCATGATTTGCTTCCCTATTGTGGGACAAACAAAGGTTTTCTTATCTTACTTCTTGTGCTGTGTCATGCCAGTATTGACCCAGTACTTGTTTACTTGAGTAACTATTTTAAATTAGTCCCTTTTACTTTTACTTGAGTAACATTATTTTGAAGTAACAGTACACTTACTTGAGTAAAAATATAGGCTACTCTACAACATAGAGATATTACATTACTTTATCCACCTCTGATCTGAACTAAACCTTGTCTAAAATGAATCTAAACCAGAATTCTGTTTGGTTCTAGACACTTACATAAAGATAGGACTGATAGAAACCCTACACACTTCTATTGTCGATATGGCTGCTATTTACTATTTTTCCCCATTGTGGGACAAACTTATCTTACTTCTTGTGTTGTCTCATGCCAGTAGAGGGCAGTACAGTAGTTTATATAGGTCAATGGTGTTGAGTTAGGGTTGTTATGGGAACCAAACACTGTAATAAAGTGAACAGAAATCACATGTAAAACCTGGATTGCCCTTTCAAAGTAAAAGCCCAATGTTCCAGAAAACAACACACCTCAAAGAGTAACTAAACCTTGAAGCAAAATGAACATCCTTCCTACCTTTCCTATTGGTCAAAGATATGTCATGGTACATGTCTATGTCACAGGCCCTCAGGCTATGATAGACCCTTGTCTCATTTAGACACACACCTGTAGTAAATCAGGAGGTTGATTTGAGAGTATGGCTCACACAACATTCACCCCAAACCTTTACCAGCTGCTCTGTCACTACCAGGCACTGCCCATTTGTGTAGAACTTTTCAAATTTTGGCTGTTGGTTTACTACTACTGCTACTACCAGGTGTTTATTTATTTACTTTAATGTCTTTTTTAAAATAATCTATTTAATATTTTATAAATATATATAGTATATAGTACATAGTAAATAGCAGCCATATTGACAATAGAAGTGTCTATTTGTCTAGGTTTACTTTATTAGGCTACTTCCTTGTAGTTACACTTACGCATATAGACCATATAGACGTGTCTTCACAGGAAATCACACGCCGGCTTAGAAGAGTATACCATGGAACTGACCAACATCCATGAGCTAATGTAAGTGTCTAGAACCAAACAGAATCCTGGTTTAGATTCATTTTTGTGACAAGGTTTAGTTCAAATCAGAGGTAGAAAAAGTAATGTAATATCTCTATATTGTAGAGTAGCCTCACAGCCTAACAGAGTACTGTTCAGAATAATGTTACTCAAGTAAAAGTAAAAAGTACTCATTTAAATCAAGTAAACAAGTACTGTGTCAGTTGCAATCAGACAGACAAAATGATCAAAATAAATAAATAAACAGAATTTTCCATATCTTCTGACCTTTTTTTACAACAAAAGTTCTACCTATATAACCATACAGAGAACTAGAGTTCCAACATGTTACTCAAGTAAGCGTAAAAAAGTGTGGTGCAGTAAAACTACAAAAAGTTACTCAAGTAAATGTGACTTTCTACAACCTACTTTATTCCCGGTTTAAAACATATTTAGTCTTGGTTTGCTGTAAGGTTTACCTGGTTTTGTCTATATCATATTTAGTCTGGGTTTACTGTAGGCTTACGCCTGGTTTAGATTCTGATTTAGCCCTTTATTGGACCTATAGTAGTAGTGTTAGACCCTTTTCTAGAACACATTTAGTTCTGGTTTACTCTAAGGTTTACCTGGTCTAGTCCTGGTTTTGCCTATATTAGATTTAGTCATGGTTTATTGTAGATCGTTGTAGACCTTGTTTAGTCCTGGTTTACTATAGACCTAGTTCTAGTCCTAGTTTTGTCTAGATAAGTCCTGGTTTCAAACATAGAGATCTATGGAGTAATAGGAATATAATATAATAGGAAGATAATCTGGGTTGGGACTACCATATTAGGTTTACAGAGAGAGTTTCCATGGTATCTCAGAGTCTAATTTAGAAACATGACCTGTCAGTGTATATGTCTTTTGATGTGTTTGCAGTGTTTGGAGGGGGGGGGGTACTCATGACCTGAGTACCACCAGAGGGCAGCACAGAGAGCAGTGTGAGGCTGCTCACACCAGGAACCACAGGATACTGCAGGTCATTTTTACTGCTCTATAAACCCTCTATAATTTGTTTGTCATGGAATTCTAAAAATTTCAGAATGGGTGCAAAAGTGAGTTAACTCTGGAAAAAAAACTTTTTATCAAAATATAAACAGCAACTTGTGAATTTGGTAGTGTAAAAATGACATTTTCATTAATTCACTTTAATTAACTGTAATTATACAGAAAAAAGTAAATTACAATGAAAAAACTATTGTGGTCATTAACATTTCTGTAAGTACAATAAAACCTAAAAAGCAAGAATTTGACCTCCAGCCAAAATGCTCACGGATTCTAATGTCTACATTAAAAAACATACAATGCAAGGTACATTCACTAATGTTTCTGAACCAGGCTCAGACATTACCTATATGTAGCAGAGTGGTTGTCATTTCATCTACATTTCTCATATTTTGCCATATTTTGTGGCTAATGCTAATTTATTCATTGAAAATGTTTGCTCGTCTTGCCTCCAGTTTCATCCATTCAAGAATTTAGAACAGTTTTAAAGGGTAGTGCAATGCACAATGGCATAGTGGATAGTGCTCCTGCATCTCACCAAGGGGATTGTGTGACCCATAGGCTGGCTAACACACAACGGCATTGAGTGGAGTCTGCATGTTCTCCCATAGGTGAAATGCCCCTAGTGAATGAATGAGAGTGAAGAGTAGTTTGTGTATCTCTTTATGTAAGCCCTAACTGAGAATGGCCACTGCCCAGAATACCCCACCTAAAGCCCATGGTTGCTTGGTTAATGACATTCCAGAAGAGAAGACAGTTGATGAAAGAGTGGATACTGTTTCAGATGGCTGGTTTGTTGTAAGATGTCCCAGTGATGACCTTAGCTGGCCCCTCCCAGACCTCCCCTGCTTCAAATGCTTGATTTGAAACAGACGTCCAAGTGATGACCATAGCTGGCTGTCTCTGCGCTCGTTTTTTGTATTTTTGAGTCATTTTATTTGTCTCTTTTGATTGTCTATTGATTTTGTTATTACTTGCTAAGATCTCTTCATATAAAGCCCTCTATGGCAATTTTGTTGTGATATAGGGCTAAAAATAAAGTGCTTGTTGTGTGCAGGACCTAGAGAAAATGGAGCAGTGCCTGAGTGAGGGACAGCTGGCTCCCCCCATACTACAGCCTCTGGAGGTACAAGACTTCTGTTATAACCTGTATGATCTCTCCTATCTGACTGGATATGTACTCCAGAGCAGGTACTGGGCCTCTGTGGAGGAGTCCATCCCAGCCTGGGAGCTCTTTCTGCTGGGTAAAGGTCCTCACCCCCTGGTTGGTCTGACACCCGTCAGAGAAAAGCACAAATCCTGCCCAAACAAAGAGCCCAACCGGCCCCCGCCTGTCCCAGTGAGACCCTGAGCCCTGCCTGAGATGACTCCACTACAGAAAAATAAACCCTTTGTACATGTGTGACCAATACAGTACGTGCCAGGACTCAGAAGTGACAGATTTACTGTGCCACACTACAATCAACTCCATTACATGTTCATAACTGTATTCAATGTATACATCTTTAGAATGACTTCTCAGAGTTAGTCTGCCAAAATAATTTATTTTTAAAAACAATGATTCTATAACAACAACACAAATGTTAAAAATTAGCTGGGCTACTAAACACTAGATTATTAATGCACTTTCATCTTGGTGACTGAAAAATAAAATGATGGAATAAATATGATTTGTTATAACATTAGGCAACAAAATCACAATAGTTTTATAATAAAACAGCCATTAAAGAAAATACTATTTAGAAAAGTTTAATAAAAACCAGTATTACCAGTATTTGCATTGTTTTGGAGAAAATAACGATTGCGATTATAGCTTATGCATATTGTCATGTTGCTATATAAAAAAATACAAGTTGTGAAAATTGAAGCGATTATAAACATTAGTCTAATATTGTATTTGTAGGAGGTAACAGCAGAAAAATAAAAATGGAAGATGGGTGTTTGGTCACGCCCAGCAGCACAAAGCTCCAGGCTGAGAACGCTGATGCCCTGCCAAGGAGGATGGTGGACAGAACACTATGACTTCCTTTAAGAGAGAGGTCTGTTCACCTGCTCCAGTCCCTCCTCAGATGTACACATGTATATGGTGTGTAGGGTGAGCATCAGTGCAGTCCATTGAGGATGTGGTTGCGCAGGTCCTCACTCTGATTCTTGTACAGGGAGGGGTTTGTGTCATGGTCCCGGAGTCGAGCGTTCTTTCTAATCTCATCCAGGGAATACTCTCTGAGGATCACACCATTCTCAAACACTGTCACCAGCAGGTCCTGCACATACAATATGTTATTCACATCATAATACTAATACAAGAAGTGAATTTAGAATTGAATGATTGTCCAGCGCTTTCTATGCTTCATAGGAAGTGTCAAGGCTCCTTCCTTAACTCCTTTCTTATTTAAAGAACAAATTTGTCTAACTCTCATCATACATCCTTGTCGATAACAAATGTACCACGTTCAGTGTCTCAAACTGACTCAGACCAGGTTAGGGTCACAGAGTGAGTGACCGCAGTCATTGACTCAGACTTATTCATTTTGAGTCCCTTTTCCCAGGGTTAACATAATCTGAGTCTTCAATAAATGACTAGATGAATTCAGACCTCCTCTGGTTTTCCTGCTCCACTCTCTATGGTCTCGATGGAACCCCTGGAGTTCCTCCTCAGAGACAGCCGGCCTCTCTTCGAGCCCTTGGATGGATCAGTCACAGGCTGCTTGTACACATCCATCTGAGACATGACAAAACATCACACTATTAACCATTCTCTCTCCTGGGTTATTGAACACCATAATGATTTTTTTATTTCAACACTCTGAAGGTTAATCAGGTTAGTCAATGTACAGGTACATCTTTATAAATGCAACCAACGTACATTCAGAAGATCAATAGTTGATAGATGCTATAGTTGTAATTGACCAATAAATGTCACTGTTAGCCTATTAATTTGCAAGGGTCATTCTTTGAGGCTGCTTCCAAAAACTTAAAAAATACATCCTTACTATTCCTTTCTCCTTCTCCTTTTGAGGATTATAGCATTAGAAGAACATAGAAAATTTCTACTGAGTTAGGAAAGCAGCCTCAGCGCTGTTTGTGCAATTCACCTTACCTAACCAGCAGTGAAAACAACAAAGGGAAATCACACCCACCTACAGCTGTTCAATAAAAACTACAACGCCAACCAGATGGACTACAACAAGAGCACCCTATCCTCCACTGAGCGCTGCCTTTCATAAAACATTTAACCTGGGCAATGTGGAGAAACAGAATCACTCCACGTGAATGTATATCTCTGTTGAATAAAAACCACTGCATAAACCTAAAGGCTCTAAAGTCATCACTGTGAGAGGGGTCTAACCATGATGAGACCGCTATGTTCTAAACCTATAAATATTACATATATACTACATGAGACTCACCAAATACTCTACAGCAGCTCTCCTGGACCTATGTCCAAACAAACTGTCAGTATTCAACAGAATCACACATCCTTTTTATTTATCAGCAGCATAAAGGTGACTTTGAAGTTACCTTTATTTAATCAAATTCTTAAAGTTTTTTTTAAGTAACTTCAAAGTCATTCATCATGTTTTCGGAGAGGCTCTGGTGATGGTGGATTGTGGGATTGCTCCTTGCTCCTCAGAGCTCGGTGAGGAATGTCCAGAGTTCCCTATGCTAAAGGAGCCATTTGAAGAAGCCTCGAAGCTCCTTTCTAAACCCCTTCCTAACTGCACAGTTATTTTCAGATGGCTCTTGTCATGGCGGATGAGGAGGTACTCCCTCTTTTTCCAAAAGCCTCAAAGCTCCTCAAAAATATCCTACTTTTATACCAAATTGATTTTTGGGTTGTATTATCCAAACTCAAATAAACAAAAGCCACTAAAGCTATATAAGTATTTATAAATGCACTACTCAAAGAATATGCATTTACAATCACAATACGAAACATGAAATGTAATTCAGAAGTGTCCATTTATTTATTTGCAAATCATAGTTTTTGTCCTCTCTGTCTGACTCTGAAGGCATTTGCTTTTCTCCACTCTGTTGCTGATGAGGTGTACGTGACATGGTTGAATACTTACTCCTTTACCATTGGTCTCCACATAACTGCACTTGAAGGCACAGCTCAACGTGTCTCTGTTGAGCTTCTGAAGTAAAGCACTGCCACAGCCAAAGAGAACGTTCTCAGCACTCCAGCCTTCATCACTCAGCTTCTGGAGGATCTACAACACACACAAATCATCAGCAGTTTATTAAACTCCTAATGCTAGAAAACAAGCCTATACAAATAATATTAATAAAGTCTGAAGAATGATTTGATGTACATTGAAATTTGTGGTTTAAAATGATTTCTGAAGACACTAAGAGCAGTATCTTTTGTGTATCAAAATCGTGGGTAAATAAAATTGTGATATTATATTTTACCATATTGCCCACCCCTAATTCAGTGTATATTTTGCAATGGTCACTGCACACCAGACAGAATGCATGTCTGTGCCACCAACCGTATTGTTAATGAGCTCTTGGGCCCAAATGCAGGGAAGGGGCATGAAGTCTACATGGTCAGCTACTACACATCAGCGACTCTTGCTAAGGAACTGGCACAAAGCGACACTGGTTTGTGTGGGACAGATAGGGCTGCACAATAAATTGTAATTTATTTGATATCGCAATATGCAATTCTTGTGGAAGTTTAACAGTTATTATGCTAGTCTTCTTTCAAGTGTTAATACTTCCAGACAGGTTTAAAATGTGCTGTGAACTGAATCTTGGTTTTAAAAATAATATCATAAATCTAATCACAAAGGCAAAAGATCTTTTTTCATTATCGTGCAGCCCTACTTGTCAGTCAGTCAAGACTTGATTTATATATTTTCTCCCCTCAAGCTTAAATAAGTTGGTTAGTTAAAATTGCATATTAAAGTTATCAGCTGAAACAAGCTTGGATTGAGTGGTTGTACAGTTGTAGCACTAGTATGGTAAGGTGCTGACCTCATTAATGGAGACAAGGTCGATACCATCTCCTTGGATAATGCGGAGGTAGGAGGGCAACACTTTGTAGCCCATAGAGTTCTTGGAACTGCCAAAACAGTCCTCAAGAATCTTAATGACCTGCAACACAGAAAAGCACTTTACAAAATTGAAACTAAGAAATATTGTTATGATGTGATTTTAGTTAGTGTTTTAGACTGAGTATGTAGAAGTCTGTAAGTCTGCAGCTGTAACAGTATATTTTTATGCAGACAATGTCAAATTACAATTAGTTGAAACTTCAGATCAAGGGTATGACGGTCCCCTAACTATCCTGATAGGGACATGTCGTAATTTTGTACTAATTGACTCCTTTTCCTTTGATGTGACCCAGCTGCACTAGGGCCCAGTGCCTCTTGCCACGCCTATAAAAGGACTTCTTCCTTCACGCCCTGTGGCTGCTCTCCTCTGGTTCTGCTCCACCTCACCACCGCCGGCCACCCCCAGCCACCCACACCTCAACACTTGTGCCTCAAAGTTGTCCAATGAAAATGTTTTTGTGGCCCTCAGGCTTACCTCTCAATTAGCCAAAGTTGTATTTTTATTAGGGCAGTAAATCTATAAAAATCTTTTACTAATTAATCACAAATTTTCCAGAAAATGAATCACAATTAATTGCCCAGAAAAAAAGGAAGCTACCAGCAACTGTAGCCTCCCTGTCAATGCACATTACTGCACAAACTCGTGCCCCTCGTTCTCCACTCATTAAGAGGAGCTTGTTAAGCCTCGTGGAGCTTGTGTCTGTCAGCGGTGCAAAGAGGAGAGCATCAAAGACCACTTAAAATGTATTTAAATGCCCATTGATGTTGATTCTTCATCAACCAATCTTAATAGCTCTCTAAATTAATTGTTTTGTTAATTATTTTTGATGCGTCAATTTGGAAAAAAAATAACGCATATAGTTATTATATTTTTCACAGCCCTACTTTTTACTGCATGCGACTCTACATAATCCAAGCATTCAAAGTCACTCAAACTTTCACACTTTTCTGTGTGGTTATAATATAACATTCATGTCCATTTAACAGAACATAAAATGTCTTAAAAAAACAATGTCTATTTATTGTAATGACTCTAAAAAGTGTTGTACCTCGATGAGTGTCTCTCCAGGGTCTCCTGAATCAGGCCGAATCACCACACAGGAGTCCTGCCTGCGCTCCATCACTCGCTCCTTCAGCTTGTCTCCCCAGATGTTCTTACAGGCGTTGAAGATGTCATAGCTGTCACTGACCACGGACACAGGCCCTGAGGTGAACTGCTCAAGCACCTGCTCAAAGGCCTCCTTCTCACGGTTCTTTCCCCACGAGATGATGGTACTGAAGGGACATGTTAGTCAATATAAGCAGGATTTTAACAATACTGCTTTCCTTCTTCCAAGCATTTTCGTTATGTACAAGATGGTGGACAACAACTTCACCAGTAGGCAATGTACTGTAATACTACGCTGTTGTCCCCGACAGCGAGGTGTATATCGGCAAACGCCCACATAGGTCTGCCACAACTGCTATGGCAACAATGGGGACCTTAATCAGATTTTTCTAGTTTTTAATATTATGTATGTATGTATGTATGTATGTATGTATGTATGTATGTATGTATGTATGTATGTATGTATGTATGTATGTATGTGTGTGTAAGTTCTACTATCACT
>JAVQKC010191212.1:0-11867 GCA_036025475.1 Philypnodon macrostomus | reverse complement strand
ACACACACACACACACACACACACACACACACACACACACACACACACACACACACACACACACACACACACACACACACACACACACACAGTTAGAACAATCGTTATCAAAAGTGCAGTTTTTAAAAGGATATCCTACTGGCGGTCTGCCACAGTGTACGTGCAGGAATGGTCACTCACAGCTACGGGGCAAACCATTTTAGTGAAATTCCATGCACTACACCTTTTTTTCCAAATCGAGCACAAGACTGAAGTCACGTCTGGGGCAGAAATGAAAACCAGGTCTTGGCTGAGATGGGTCACGTAGACATCACCAAAAGGAAAGTGTGTGTAAGGCTATTTTTGAATCAAGGCTAATGAAGCGACCTGAACCTAAACAAAAGTTGTAATTGTAGAGATGGCAGAAATTACACAAATATACAGTATACAAAGAATATTTGTTAGTAATATTTGCACTACAGGAACTATATAACCCAAATTCCTCTGATTGAAAAGTGTATAAATCAATTTTACGGTCAGATAGCAAACTCAAGACTGGTTATCTAACAGTCAGAAGACCACCACATCAGCTGATCCAGTACAAGGTCTGCGCTTTCACCAAACATTTATATTCAAAAAGTTCAACTAGGCCTATAGCTTAATACATATCCTTGATTAATCCCTTAATGTTAATTCATTATGTTCCACTTACTCCACTAGCAATCACAGGAGCCTGGACAAGCAACTATGGGCCTTCGATGGGGTGGCCAATTAATTTAAAGGCTGATAACTATTCACTATATGGACAATTTAGAGTCATCACATGCATGTCTTTGAATGTTGATAAGAAACCAGTGTACCTGGAGAGCACCCACAATAACACGGGGAGGACATGCAGACAAAATGGCTAACCAACAAACCACTGGTATGAGAATTATGCAGTAGGTGATAACCATTAATGATTATCCAATTATATGGAGGATGGCTTTTGTCGTGAAAGTTAGTATTTCTTTAGTTTATATTCTTAATAGTAAACATTTATGAGTTACTTTGTCTTCTTTGAAATCACATTATTGTTTTTACTGTATGCATACTAGAACAAGCACAATGTCTGTGAGCTTTAGGTGGGGGCCATATTGTTTGCTTTATAAACACTGAGACAAGCTACACCACTGAACCTTGGTACCCAGCCACTCCCGTTTCCTGAACACACAACCTCCACCCCTCTCTGTCTTTCTCCAACTCACAGCTAAATTTAGTATCATGGGCTAATCCCTCACTCCACTGTGTCTCTATAAAGCCTGGATACTCGCTCTGGACCAGTCAGACTCAACATACGAGACACGAGACGACATCACATCAACAACACAGCAGCCTTCATATTGAGATCTACAACAACAAAGGTATTGTCTTATTTAATTAATATGAGAGACTCTAAGTAACATAAGAAGCAAAACAGGTCTACACTTTTAACTGACTTCTAACAATTTGTGTCCAAAAAGCTCAAGATAGTCATAATATACACATCCATATTTGGTCATTTCAGCTACTTTTATATTTTTTATCATATATATTTTTTACTCATTTTTTAATAGAGTTGTTAAGTAGTTATATGCACTTAGACCCATTGACACTTACTGATTCCTGACACAGTAGCAGTTTATTTGCGTTTGTCTATATGTAATCAGTGTATTTTTCTCTACAGTATGAAACACAGACGACTGCTGCTTTCCCTGCCTCATCTCCCCACTATCACTGAGACACTGGAGGACTGTACTTCTCCAAACCTGCCTGTCTACTCCTACACCCAGTCCGGCTCACAGTCTCTGGACGACTACATGGCCAGTATCAGAGCCCTGGCTTGTTCCGTTGAAGCCCCGAGCTGTGGGCCAGTGCGGCTCCAGAGAGGACTGAGGATACGGCCGTTTTCTAAAGCTCAGATGAAGTTGTCTACATCCCCACGGACTCTAAGGACTAACAGGATCCCGGGGCTAACTAGCCCAGAGGAGGTATCTATAAGGGTGGGGAGAGAACGAGACAGCAGGGGTAAAGACCCGGTGGACTGGTTATATGGACAGAGGACTTGAAAGAGACGCTTTGTTGAAGGAGACCTCAGGGAAATGTCTGATAAACAAACATGCTGGAGGACCTCTGTTTGAGAGTGTACAGTCAACTATTTATTATTTATATACTGTGGATGAATGTTTACATTGTGTTGTTTTTAGACAATTTTATATATATTTTTATATTTTTGTTTTAAATAAACACTTTTTATGTGTATTTTTATTCAGATATCTCTTATTTACCGCAGTTTAAATCTATGGAAATGCTAACCAAATTTTTGTGTCAAGATCAGTAACATACAAGAGCCCCCTGATTTTGACTTATTTAAAGTAATTTGTATTTCTCTCCTCTAATACTCTTGTTAAATGTATTCACAAACATGTAGATAACCTAGTGATAACCAGGCATACCTCTGATTTTCCATGGTGTATAGGCTAGTCCTGTCCAACAATATAATAACTAATTCATCTAATTCACATTTATTCTCAGTGGCTCATTAATGGATGGTATGAGCCAACACAAATTTTTAATCTAGCTTGTTTAAGGACATAGGGCATTCGTATTGCTTATTATTCAAAAATATGTTATTATCATTTTATAGGGTTAAAATCAATATAATATACTAAACCAAAAAAAGCAACAAAATAAAGCACTAGATTCTGTAAAACCTTATAAAGATTGAAATATTTGGAAATCTTAAATCTAGAGAAATACTACCTCCCTCTGGTTGACGGTGGAACTACAAAACACAAAACAATTTCCTGACAGCGCCACTAGAGGGACCCACGGGCACAACCATCTACTTGTGTTAGGACTTTTTCAACATAAATCTGTCCCTAACATTACAATTTAACAACACGTTCAATGATCAAGTCAATTTGATTAGAAATTAGCAATCAATGATACAAACCAAAATTATTTCAATCTTTATTTCATTGTGTGTTTATTTTATCTCAAGGTGAAACCATTGGATGTGAACGCCCACATTATATGACAAATAATATCACCTGAAAGCACCTGCAGAGCCTAACCATGATGATGTTACAGTTTCCCATATTCTCCTAAAAAGTATCAAAAACACACTGTCTAGAATGACAGGGCAGCTCAACTGTGGTTTCTCATCCACACAATTAGGCCTATTTATTGGGTAGGAAGCCACACACTCAGGTTTCCCATGCTGTGGTCTGGATTGGGTCCAGCAGATGAGTCACCAACTCTTTAGCTCATAAAATCATGACTTTGCTAATAAGCTAAACATAATACAGTCATTGATATTGAAAGTGAAATGACCTAGGCTTATTAAATGATAAAATCTGGAATGCAGGGTATGTGATTGAATATATTGACAGATTACTGGCAACGGTAAAATGCAGGGTACAACTTTATATTACCAGTCTTGGTAATATAAAGACACAAAAAACATAATTTTTGTACTTAAATGAGCCTGGACCTGTCAAAATCGAGCATTAGTGCAGAAAAATACTTAATCCATATACAAACAAGGATTAAAAAGCTCTAAAAACAGGTCTAAACAAGGACTAAGACATTCATAATCTGATCTAAACCAAGACTTATCATGACTTAACTGTGCCAAGGCAATATTTTATGGGGCAATCATCTCAATTTAATGTCAGTATTAAATAGGCACATGGAGGAATGCACCACAACAACCTGTTTACTCAATGTTGTTTGGGTTTTCAGTAATTGTAAAAACCTCAAAGTGGACACAGGAATTTGGTTTTCCTGTGTCTCATCCCAAAGCATCTTAACCAAATATGACTGTCTGGAGATTAGGTGATGATACAAGACCTTAATCCCACAACGAAACCCCCAATGACCTACAACCAACCACAGCAATCCACATTATGATGCACACAACACATACAAAGATATCCTGTTTTATAGATACTTAATCATTGTCAAAATATAGTCACTTTCTATACTAAAGTCAATTATGTGATATGCTGCATTTATCATACTAGCATTGCAATGTACATGTATGTTGTATGAAATATGTTTTGCCATTGAACTGTAGGGAATTTCCCAGTATGATACCAGTGTGAGTGTTTGGGGGTACTCAAAACATCGTGACCAGCCTTTTTCACAACACAAACCCACCAGTGTCCAGTGAGAAACCCGGTGGTGAATACAATGGGGAACTCCCGACCATAAAAACCATAGAATAAGAATGCACTAAATCACCACATTGCTGCAAACACCTTCATCGACTCACCACAACAGTAAAACATTTGAGATATGCTTCGCAAAGGCTTTTGGCATGGATTTTCCTTGCCCATATTGAAAAATAATGGGACTTCTTTTTGAGGCATGCCAACTGAAAACATGCCCAAGAATCGCAGGTCTGTGCCTACATCTCGTGCCATGTTTGCTTTTCTGCTTCATGGGAATCCAATTTATACTTAAACTGATTCAGTCCTTAGTGTGTGAACTATAGACCCTTTCAAAGTTTGTAACCAGAAAGTTCTAAATTCCTGAATGGAGGCAACTGGAGGCAAGAACATAATACATTTTCAATGGAGAAACTAGCATCAGTCACACAATATTGCAAAGTATGATGGTTTTGACAAATGACATCCAGTCTCTACATGTAGGTGATGTCAGAGCCTGGTTAGGAAACATTAGTGAATATGTATGTTTATTTAATGTACACATTAGTAACGTTAACATTTTGACTGGTGACAGAATTCTTGATTTAAAGTCTTTACAGAAATGTTGACGACCACAATAGTTTTTTCATTTTATATCCAGAATGTTTCTATCCCTCACCACAAATCCTACTTTTTTGTAAAGTTAACTCACTTTTGCTCCAGTTTCCTCCATTCCAGAATTTTCAACTTTCCATTTGGTATATTTTACAGTACTGCTTGTCCCACAATTCCACACTGTCTCACAGATGAAGGAGAGACTTTTTGACCTATCAATCAGTGGTGTAAGATTATGATCAGGGCCCCCAGTGCAGGTTGTCAAAGTCTTGATGTTCCTTGGGTTTATCCTTGCATTCAATATCTTTGGCATTGTTGTACCTACCTCACGTGTCCTGAGCTGAAAGTTTTTCCCTTCGTGGTAACAATTGTAGGTGCGAAGCAGAGACAGGATGTCCGCCCTAAATCAAAGATAGTCAAGGTTCATGAAGGTATTGTTTCTTATGACAACAGGCAGAGATAATATGTTTCTAAAGTATCCAAGTGCTTTACCTTGGTATGAGTTTCTCTTCACTGAGCTTCACACCGCCCATTTTGACTTAAACCCAGCTGTGTATAAAAAAAAGAAAAAACATCAGGACATTAAGTCATTTCATTTCATATTTCAAACTATCTCTGACCACAGGCTTTAACAAGACATTTTTGCCCACAGAACTGCCGCTCACAGGACATTTCATCCTTTTCAAACCCTAGATTAGAATTATTTTTAATAGTCTGTCTGATACCAACAACCACACTTGAATTTCATTTGTTTCTCATTCTGATGCCTGCAACCGGTTTGAACATAAGTGCATGGCTAAATCCATAGGCTTGATGTGATTACCGTATTGGCTATTTGAGTTCACAAGCATCCAATTAAACATATGTTAAAAAGACTGAACATTAAAAATATAAACTACTGCAAACTACTTGTCTCCTTTGTTTGTTAAAGGCAGGATCCAGGATTAGGAGAAATCACATGACTGTGCCAGTGGACCAGTAAAAGCAACAGTTATGACTAAACTGAATAAAATGCAGCAGGATTATCCTTTGATCCTAAAGCACCGCTACATGTCCACACAACTTTCCATGTAAAACAGGTATTAGCCACTTCTCAGTTTACTTGAAGGTTTAGTTTTCAGAATAAGTGAGGTTTACAGGAAGCACACATCTGATGGAAGTGTCCTTGTAGCTGCCAAGTCTTTGGCTGATTTTAATGATGAAGTTCTGTCCTTGCTCCCTGTGTCCTTATCCCGCTGACTTCACTTAGAAAGGGAAAATGCTGTGGGGAATTTTGATTTGGAAAGCCCAGTCCTGGCAGTGCGGGGGAGGAGCTTCAGTATAAAAGAGACGCACATGTGTCACAGAGGCTCAGTGTTAGCGTCTGTCCCGTCAACAGAATGGAGCTTTATCTTAGGTCTGTCTGTCAACTCGGCTTTCTGGTTCTCGTCTGCACGCTTCTCTCAGGTAAAAAAACAAAGAAAAGAAAGTTTCAGTTATTAATTATACTTTATCTTTACCATTTAGTTTGTGTGCTTGTTGAGCTTGTTGGTAATTTAATCTCAGCGACATACTGAAATATCCTAATCTTGTTATGGTGTCTGTATTTGTGCAGCGAGGCAGTCTGGGAGCACGTTTGTCCCGGGACGATGTTTATGTCCACAGACACAGCAGAGGGTCAGGGGTCATCTCAAAGAACTAACTGTGTACCCGATAAGTCCCAGCTGCCACAAAGTGACAGTCATGTGAGTACAATTACAAACATGCTTTCATACACTTTTGAATGCTTGAGTCTCAATGTATTTATTGTATTTTTCAGTGTAACATTAAAGAAGAACAATGAGGCGATTTGTGTAAGTCCAGAGGGTCAGATGGGGAAACAGCTGACTCGATGCTGGAACAGGTAAGCACAGTGTTATCCAGGCCATACAGTGTTATCCAGGCTATCTAGAGTGTAGTACATAAAGCATCAGGTTGATTTCCAGTAAATCACAACTCATACTTTGTTGCCAAACTGGTTTCTGTAATAACAAGGCAGGCGTATAAAACTTAAATTTGGTAACATGAGGAAGGTACATTATATAAATGGACTATTGTGGCTGAACAAATGTCTTACTCTATAATAACTACACACTATTAATCATTGGTATTAGTTGTATTAGTTAAGCATTAGTTAGTTGACTGCTTATAGTTATAACCTCATGTAAATTTCATTTAAATATCTATAAACTGATTAAATGATTGATATGCTTTACTATAATGTTACAGTCTAGAATAGAGGTGGGCTATTCTTAAGTGTTACCAGAGTCTCTTACAAACGCTCACACCACTGTTAAAAGACTTTTGACTTCATTCTGACTAAGCATTTTTGTTTTCTCTAGGGCCCATAAGCTGGGTCGTAATGCGAAACTGTGCCTCAGGAGGAACAGGAGGCGAACTAAAGGTGTGCTCCAGAGATCTCGACACAGGAAAAGGGGTCAAAACCAGAGCGGTTCAGCCTCACAGTCCCAGTAAAGTCCAGTAAAATCCCATTAAAACTGTCACTGAGGTCAACTACTGCAGAGAGATTTATGCCATCCTTTTTCATGGACTAATGGAGCTGTTTAGAGGAACAGCAAGCTATTACATGTCTTAATACAGCCTAACATTGTGTCTAAAATATCATTAGACAGCAACGGGGTTGTTTTTGTTGAGAAGGACTGATTAAGTTTTAGGCCCTGGAGGCTCTTCGTAAATGCATAAAGAGTTCATATGATTTTTATATATGAGCAGATTTCACAACAAATATTTTCTGTATTTATTTTGGATATGAACCTTTTGTATCTTTGTAATAAAATATAACTAAACTAAGACCATGGTTGTGTTTAATCAGCAAAGTCCCAGAAAGGAAAAATTTATTTTTGAGGATGTAGAAGGTCGAGGTTGAAAGACCTCCTTGGACTTCGCTATTAACCTCAGGATATGAGTCAGCAGCAGAGAGAACAGACAATAGCTCGCCATATAGTGCTACTGTTTTGGAAGTAAATGTCCATATATTCTCTACAGCAGCGTGCCATCAGTTGTGCTTGTTAGTTATCAGTGTTATATCTAAGTGGGTGTTTTGGAGATGTAGACACTCTCAAACCAACTGTGATGCAGGTATGTGACAGGACAAGCTACTGAAGGAAAGTAGAGCAACACTTTCTCTCATTTGGCTGCACCAAAGAGAAAAACACTGGCAAGAACCAACCTGTCTGTTATTTCACCTAAAATATTGGAATATAGACAAAGCTATTAGCTGCCTTGTTTATTGCTCAATAGCAGTCATCTAGAAAGTGAAAGTAAAGTGGTCAACTGTGTGCCCATTGTCAGTTGGGATTTTCCATAAAGGCATCAGGTGACCATGAAGGTAGAGATTGGGCAATGAGTTTTATAAGAAAATTTGATGAATGATCTGGCATCAAGGTACGTGCAGGTCGCAGTTCTTCTGCTGGTCTCTTGGCCAAGACAAATGGTGCCAGGCATGTCAAAATAAACACTACTTTAGTAAAAGCAATATATTTATGTGGGTACAAATACACACATGTAGGCTGTTTTACTGGTGAGTACCTCAAAGTGACCAGGAAGTTAGGGCAAGCAAAGGTTGTCGAAACTATGCAAGGCTGGTCAGTCTATTTTAGTAACCTTTAACCTTTCAGAAACTATTCAGATGACCTCCTGCTCCAAAACACCTGATGCTCATGTACATCTTCAGCTACAGAATTACATGTACAGCCATTTTCAAAGGTGGTAAAGGTAAAGGTGCAAAGGCTGCTCATTTTGTACTGCTTATCTACCAGTATAGATACTGATCGCAAACAGTGAGTGAGTTTCTGCAAAGTTTTGAAATGTTATGGGAAAAGAACGGAAGAGGAAGATTGATTGATAGAGATATATGTGTGTGTGTGTGTGTGTGTGTGTGTGTATGTGTGTGTGTGTGTATGTGTGTGTGTATATTTTTTTTTTTAAATTGCATTAGCTAATAGAAACGGGGCCCAGCTGATAAACCTGAACCCGCTGTGGAAATGACCCTTGTGTTTATGTCGGCTATGAACTCCACATCATAATGCTGCCATCAAGTGTCCAAAGTAAGTAACGCAACTGTTTAAACTGCTGTAAATGGTGTTATGTTAAGATTAGATATTACACACGCATGCACAATGTTCAGATTAGCAAAAACATAACTGGGGACATAACAGAACTGTGAGTTTCTGCTTTTGAATGAATGACAGAAAATAAAACTGATTGCAGCATCTTAAAAAGACCCACAAAATTGAGGAAACTGATGGCTGCAGACCATTCAGCGTCTGGATGGGAAATGAGCTGGAAGGTGAAGTGCACACTCAGCTAATCTATAAATGCATATACAAATATATATAGTCCTCCTGTTGTCCAGTCATTTGCATTTCACTGACAATAAACTAAACCCAAGATGTATAACCTTGCACTGAAGCCCCCATTTATATAATTACTTTAGTGCAATTCAATTCTGTCCCATCTTCAGTGACCTCTGTGCCCCTCAGCTGTACTCAGAGGGCTGCTGATAAAGTAATGGGATGGTCAGTCTGTCTCATACATATTTATACACCATAATGGAAGCATAAATATTCTATAACTTAAAGGTTTCTAGTCTGTTACCATTATTATGAATTATTTACCCAATGCATCTCTAATCTACACACTCCACCCAGACCCAGACAAAATATTGTGTCTGTGCGTTTGTCTGGCACTGGTTTTCACGTGCACATACTGTGATCTCGTTCCCTAGGTGGACAAAGAACCTCCGGTGCGTGTTTGCTAATTGGTTTGATCATCGCGAGATTCCAGTCCAATTATCTGCCACCTACAATTGCAGCTGAGCCCAAAGACCATCCCGTTCCCACGCGCGTAAAGGGCCATGGTATAGTGCATCCAACGGGGTAATGCGCATCACTGAAGGCTGTATACAGATTTATGAAATAAACTCTCGAAGCACATCGTGTTTAAGTGGGTTATTAAAGTTTCAGTAACTCAATTTAACAGCTTCTTGTGTTTTTGTTTCCAAGGTCGCGTTCCCTCAGTTCATCACCTTTCTAATATTTTCATGATAATAGTAAATCATTTTCAAGTCTTACCATAGCAAACAGCGCTTCCTTGTTCCTTTCCTTCCGTGTATTCTCCCGGCAGCAGCGTTGAAACCCACTTCGGTCTACATGCCCTTTTTGCGGTGCGGTATGTTTTCAGAGCTGAATAGATAAAAATGACGCCGTGAGGGTCCAACAGAAGAACGCGCTGATAAGTCTCACCCAATCAGCGTCGAGTGTGGGCGGGGTTTTAATAACACGAAGGACCCACACACCTCTGCTGATGGTTTAAGACGCTTTAGTGTAGGGTACTAGAAGCCATAGAAGCAGTAAATGCAAATGCACTGACTTCATTACCGGATTTAGCTCCACAGGCCTGATCCCAACATCACGGAGTCGGTCTGGCATTAACAAGAAGAGACAGAAAGAAAGATGTGAGCAGCCTACAGCCAATTGCTCAATTTAGATGTTTTTTTTCTCTAATGCTCACCTTGCAATTTGCAAACTGCTAAAAAAATATGATTTAAAACCTCTTAACTAATATTATAGACCAATAGTCACTGTGAAGGATATTACTGCCATCCTGTTTTTGCACCTGAACCTGCCCTCTAGGAAGCCATTGTTGGGTGGATTCACATACTTTAGGAAGAAGCCCTTTTCCGCACTGGCTCTTTCTGTAATAAGCAGGATTTACTCGTTCAAAATGTACAGAGGAAGTCAGTTAGTCCAGCAGCTGAATCACTTCCTTTATGCTGGTATAGAGTCCACTAAAAGGATATGCCGTTTGTAACAGGGACCTCTATGGAAGTGGACTGGAAACACTGCAGTTTCTAGGCCATGCGATAGTGTTAACGGAACATGATTAATCTAAATAGGACGACACAGCTCAGCATGATTGTAGCTGTTTAATTGGCCTTTGCGAACACTGGACAAAGACCCACTGTTTACGTTTTCTCCTCCTGAAAGCATTCACATGTCTCAGGGTCATGGCCTGACACTAAAGCACATTTGTAGCTACAGGGAGCGCATGTTATTAATGTTAGCCACAGAGAATAACCTACTTTCTCAACATATGGCCCATTTATTATTAGTTACATTCACTGGTCGCTGTATTATAGGCACAACTGCTGCTCAACTGCCTGTTAGCGCAAGTATTGTATCAACCATTCCCATAGCAGTACCTCAAAGCCAAATGTTTAATTGATGTGACTTTTAGAAACGTCTTCATACACAACCTTTACTAGGGGACTACAAAGAATGGTCAGAAAAAGAGAAGATATCTAATGAGCTGCAGTTATGAAGTGAACATTTCTTTGTTGACGCCAGCAATGAAGATGAAGACGACAACTCAACAGAAGACCACTCCAGGACCCATTTTGTTTGGGTATATGGTATTCCTAATATATTGGCCAGTAATTGTATCTTTGTGAAGATTTTCTGTCCTCAGCCTTATAGAGACGTCTTTAATGAACAGTGATACTAGCTGTTATATTGATCTCCTTTTTATAGCCCTGCCGAGGAGATTGTGTGCTTAAGGCTATAGACACTTTACTGTACAGTATGTCTGCAGTCTGTGGAACAAAGGTGTCAAGCATACAGTGTGTTTTGACAGAACACACAATATTGATTTATGACCTGAACAAAAGAAGATGCCTGTATGAAGGAGAATGTGTTTATTGTACTGCAACAGTCTGAAAGGAAACCCAGTGTCGATTTTAAAAGCTAGTATATAAAATATTGATATGGAAATTGCATGTATGTGTGCCTATTTTTTATATAGTGCTATGTATGAAGGTGAAGGTCCAATTTGTTTTGCACTATATTGAGTTTATTTGAATTATTTATTTGAAAAAACACTGATCTTGTTTTAAAAAGTATCTGTATTGTGCCTAGTTTTTCCATGTAATCTCTGCCCTGGACAGGTAGATACAGTGAAGAAAACAAGTATTTGAACACCTTGCTATTTTGCTATTTCTCCCACTTAGAAGTCATGGAGGGCTCTGGAATTTTCATCGTAGGTGCATGTCCACTGTGAGAGAGA
>JAVQKC010191192.1:0-10635 GCA_036025475.1 Philypnodon macrostomus | reverse complement strand
CCTGTGTGCAAATGTTGAAACTGATCCGGCAATTTGTTTTTGAGTTATCGCGTTCACAGCTAGGATCTGCGGACGAACACCGACGTGATTCCATAATATCGTTGTTTCGCCGATATAATAATATCAGGCCATTGCACTACTGTATTATTGAATAGATTTTTGGACATTTCCGGATAACATATTTCTGGAAAAAGGACGTGTAAGCACTCTTGTGTTTCTGTATTTCCCCCATTGTGTGCGCACTGCTGATGCTATGCACTGGAAGTGTAATGACTGTGTACCTTATATAAAACCACTTCACACAAATCATAATCTTAACTAAACTGCTCGTCTTACCAGTACAAGAAGTGTGCTGTGATACCAAAGCAATGTAAATGTCTTCTCATGTTCTGCATATGTTAAATGGCGATGTCTAAATTGCCTTTATACGGTTATACGGCTCTGCAGGCATCCTTACGTGAATACCAATGTGCAGGGTGTGTGAGATGCAAGGCTAATTGATTGTCCTCGTCAGCCCCGCTGTTCAGACTGCAGTAGCTGTCAGCAGGAGTCAACTGCCAGTCTTAACAAGGCTTCCAACACAGGCATCTCATCACTCCATCCTCTCCGCAGCATTATCACATCAGCCACCAATGGACAAACAGGCTCACTTTAATGCGGACATAACTCATCAGAAATGCACACACATGGACAGAGCTTGGAGATTCATAAAACATGCGCAGTGTGAGCTTCATTCTTGACATTTGCCGGCGTGAATGACAGGCGTTGGAAATATGTGAAGAATTTCTTGGCATTTCCCAAATATTGCAACAAAAGACGGTCCCTAATCTAGCCTTGAGCCTCGCTTCTGCATAACATCAATCGAGTCTGTCTTGTCTATACCAAATGCTTAGTGTCTAATATGAGACATAGTAACTGCTACAAAGATAACATGAAAACATACTGGCCACTTTATTAGGTAGAACTGCATATAATTAAATATTGCATCAAATGAAGGGATGATTGTTGGTGCAAGAGGGACCTTTTGAGCATTTCAGAAAATGATGATCTACTGAGATTTCCACATACAACCATGTCTAAGGTTTAAAAAAAATGCTTTAAGGAAGATTCAGTACGCAATGACGTGAAGTTCTGTGGGTAAAATTCTTGGTTGCCGCCATCGGTCATTGACGGTGCTGGGTGCCACTTGGGATACAAGGTCTGCCTAATAAAGTGGCCCGTGAATGTAATGAACACAGTACACCGCTCACAACAGACAGAAAGATGCTGCTTGTAGTGTTGGTAAATACGTTCCATCACCGTAGAGGAGGTTAGACCAGGACAAGCCCCTCTTATCTCTCATTGTTTGCTTCCATCTATTCCACCACTCCCCCAAACCCTCCTTACAATCTGTGCTTACAGCCAATCTCAGATATCTCTCCATGCCAATTTCATTTTCTCCTTCACTGTAGTGCTGTTATTTCCCTTCTCTCTCCATCTGCTCTCACACTTTTTTTTGCTTCTCTTACAATATATAGCAAGACGGATATTTCTTGTCCCCTGACACCTACCTACTCCTTCCTTCCAATCGGCAGCATGTGGACACGAACGTGGGCAGCAACATGACTGTGTGAGCAATAACTTAATGTGTGATATGGTGACTGAGTGAGATTTTGGTGATGTGGCACTTTGGCTAAATTCAGGTCTGTTCAGTGCCAAACTAATCTCGCATTAAGGAAGATATTAGAGGTTAATACTCATTTAATATTGAGCCACCATTTTGTGACCTATCTCGCAGTGGTATAAAAGCTTGATTATAATAGCTTGAGCCATATTGTATTCAACTACCAGAGGTGGGTAGAGAAGCCAATACTTTTACTCGAGTAAGAGTGCCATTACTTCAAAATAATGGTACTTAAGTGAAGGTAAAATGTACTCGTTCACATAATTACTTGAGTAAGAGTAGAAAAGTACTGTTGAAAAATCTACTCAAGTCCTGAGTAACTGAGCGTAATGTCAGATTATTTGTTTAATTTTGTGGTACTCAGGAAAAAAATAAAAAATAAACAGATTTTGATATTTTTCAAAAGATAAACTAAAAAATGTAAATAATATTTTCAAAAATTTCCCAAAAGAAATTTCCACATAAAGCTGTTCTTACATGATACACAGAGGTGGGTAAAAGTACTCTTACTCTTTCTAGATTTACAGTTACTTACAAAATATTATTACAAAAAATATTATTATTAAAATATTATTATTATTAAAAAGTTTTGTGCAGTAAAGCTTCTCTATGGAGTACAATTTATTTAAGAAGTTACTCAAGGAAATGTAAATGTAACTGAGTACTCCCAACCTCTGTCAACTACTAATGCATTCTTGATTGATTATTCGTGACCTTTCTTTACCACATTTATATCAACATTCGGCCATTTTAGCTATCCTGCTGACCACAACTCCTTATCTGCCTATATTTGAAGATTCCTATGTCACACACATGACTGCCAAAGGTTATCACACCTGCAATTATGTAACTCAATCATTAGAACACAAATTTCCTGCATTTCAAATTTGTTATAAAAGTATCCGAGACTGGTTTAAACCAAGATTAGCAGCCTACACCATTTGCTCATAAGAGGTGTAATTTCCGTGATGGATGGTGCAAGCTGCAGTCAATCAAAAATCACACATTTTTATAAAGAGACATTTGAGGCTGTGTGGGCCAGCTGTCCAAATGTTTTAATGTTAACCCATTTTTTTTTACACATGAGCAGCTAAACATGGTGGTTCCAGGATGAGAGGTTAACATATAGGTATTTGGGATTACTCAGATTTCTGCATAAATTGGTCATAAATGTGTTCAGAATATTGGACCATTCCTCTTTACAAAACTGTGATGTCTGGTGTGAATCTCTCTCTTGAGGTCATGCCACAGCATCTCAATCGAGATGAGGTCAGGACCCTGACTGGGCCACTCCAGAAGGCTTATTTTCTTCTGCTGAAGCCATTCTGTTGTTGATTTACTTCTATGCTTTGGGTCGTTGTCCTGTTGGATCACCCTTCCTCAAGTTGAGCTTCACTTGGCGCACAGATGGTCTTACGTTTTCCTGCAAAATGTCTTAATAAACTTGGGAATTCATTTTTCTGTCGATGACAGCAGCCCCAAACCATGATGGCCCTTCACCATATTTCACAGTTGGGATGAGGTTTTGATGTTGGTGTGCTGTGTGTTTTTTTTTCTCCATACATAGTGTTGTGTTTTTCTTCCAAACAAATCAATTGTGGGTTCATCGGTCCACAGAATATTTTGCCAGTGGTGCTGTGGAACATCAAGGTGCACTTTGTGAACTTCCAACGTGCAACAATGTTTTTGTTGGAAGGAACACATGTTGGAAGGAGTTACATGTGAACAACTGTTCATGGTACACCCTAAACTATATGGAGTTCGTCAATGGTAACAAAACCACAGTAACATGGGGAGGACGTGCAGACTTCCATCATAGCGGGCACACTCAAACCCACACCCTCAACAACACACATCAACCCCATTGGTTTATTTTGATGCACTGAGAATACCTACAATCTTAAAACAGTAAACTCCCCAAAAAAACTTTGTAAGAACACTACTCTGAATATTGTGGGAGATCAGGCAGCGACTGATTGGGTTCCATTATACTGTGGCTAATCAGGCTGCCATTGTGCTTTATAGGCAGATGTGTGGGCTCTGAAATATTCTTTAATGTGCACCTCCATTCAGTTGTGTGTATGCACTGTAAAAGAGGAATAAGTTAAAGGTCCTATATTATGCTTTTTTGGTCACAGTCTAGTTTGGATACATTTAGGTCACCATTTTACATTTTGTAACATCAGACACACAATATTTATCTAATACAAGCTGTTTTGTGGAGCTCCCACTTCTGCTTGTGAAAAGCCTGTTCCTGTTTCAAGACAGGACCAAACCATTTGTGCCGGTTTTCGGGGGTTTCCAAAAAAACTCCAACCACTTTTTACTTCTTCTGGTATATACTGTATAAACAAAGCCTTGACAGACACTCCAATCAGATGTTTTTCCAATGGTGATGGCAACAAGGTTTCTCTCTGTGTTTGTTGACAGTGCAGGAGCAGGCAGGAGCACTTTGTAGTTTATCCCCTAAGTATGACACCACTTATGGGGTATCTCTGTTTTAACGACTATAGCGCAACATAGTTCATGAAACAAAACACAACTCTGGGCGTGTGTTTGATGTAGAAACATTAGAACATTGTTAAAAATTCAGATAAGTCCATTTTGCAGAATATAGGACCGTTACGCTTACTTTACAATATCTTGGGAACTGATTGACTCAGACTAGAACATTTTCTCAGTTTGCAGTTATTAAGATTTATTCAGCTTTTTTCTGGTCATGGGACTGAAGCCAATAACCTACTAACTATGGGCCTTAGTAGTTAACTGTTAACTTTAATAATAACTTAAAAAAACATTGAAAAGTCTCACTTCATTTTGAGATTTTTATATGATTTCTTAGATTATTTTTCTTTTAAAAACACTCGATATGGGCCAAACTGGCAGTTGAAATATCAGAACTGGCCTAGGTTTTTATATTGCTGCATCAGTTCATTTCAAAGCAATGCACACCTTGAAATAACATAGTAGTTTTTGTCGTAGTTTTCCTATAGATTTTGTATATAAGTGTAATTTGAGTGTCTGTATGTATATGCTTGTGTGCTCCCCTCGCTTGTGTTGGGGCTGACAGAGCTGTTCTGCCGGTGCATCTCTACTGACTTGTTTCCGGAGCTGACTCAGCGGAGCCAGTCTCCTGACTGCATTATTCAGGGAGCTAAGGCGAGGTGTTAACCAGGAGCACATCACAGAGCGGACAGACGCGTGCTAAGTGGGCTGGCACACGGCTGTACAATGAAAGGTGTTCCCCTCATGTCATGCAGTAATAGGCTTGACCAGAGTAGACCTAAACTGTGACACATGATCAGTTTTGAATATAATATCGCGAAGAGAGGCTGATCACAGCATAGCAGGAGACAATGAATTCATTTGAGTTTTAACAATAGCAAAAATAGCTCTGGTGCAAATTAAAAATTCACAGAATGCCTAATGCTGCTGCTAGCGCCCGAAGCTGCAATTGCTAAAGTACTATGCAGATCTAAAAATTCAAATGCAATCGCCGATAATCACATGTTTCCATCCAACCATCCAACACTGCTTTATTGTCACTATTAGCATTTTGTTCTGCATACTAAAGTTGTTTATTCAACATAAATGGAAAGGACATCTTTGAAACAATACATTCAATTCAGCTACGTTATTGGTTCAACTATGGGCTTTAGGTAGCCTGGCAAGCCAGACGCTATACAGCGTGACTCTGTATAGATATAGTCTGGTGACCCTCCCATTGGCAGAGACTTCTCTCAGGTACAAAATTCCAAAACATTGAAGATGGCGTAATGAGCGTTTCATTCCACCAGAAGTTTTTACTCATTTACTTCACTTTATTGCACGCCATGTTGATTTAAATTGATGACCAGTTAGTGGCAGGGCTGACAGAAACAGACAACTATTCACTTTACTTTCACTTCATTTAGTCGAGCCGCCACTCTTGGACACAATGGGCAGTAGAAAGAAGCTGGAATACATGTGGGAGAACACACAGCCATACAGAAAGAACAGGCAGACTGCATCCTGCACAATATTCGCTCATTATGAGGTCAAATCTGAATGCCTAGTCCATGAACCCATGCATCTCCATTTCAAAATACTCAAGCATCTCCACTACAGCTAATACAGAGAGCAGAGGGTTTCATCCTTGAAACCATAACATGATGTAATAATGTCCAAAGACAATACACACCTTTTTTGGTTGTTTTTTACCCCAATCTGGCAGAGCACTGGCTCATCCCTCTTCTTTGTAACCATTAGGATAATTTGGCCCCATCAACAGGTGCTGAGTCATTGAGGCCCGAGAGGCACTCACCCAAGCTAAGTGGATGCTAATGCTAATCACAGGCTCAAAGGGACCATCGAGACACACTGAAAAAAGATGTGAGGACTGGATGAAAAGCTGCAGCAAAAAGACTAAAAAATATACCGATAGTGTCTCTTTGTTTTTGCCTTTGAACGAGATGACAGATAGAAGATAGCCCTAATGGCCGTGCGGCACACATTGTCACACAGTACAAAAAGCCTGCAAACACACACATAACTTCACACACGGTAAATGGTGACTTCTTTTTGAGAGGAACTCGAACATGCTCTTTGGTGAGGGTGATATGGTGTTTGATGTGCGGAGGTGTCTGGGGGCTCTGTGGACTTTTCTTGTTCTTTCTCGTAGCTCTAGTTGGCACACCATCACACTAACGAGAACGCCAATGCTGCTATCACTCCATATTTGTATGATTATCTATAAATATAATGTGTTTTATTCTACTCCATAGATAGGTTCTTGGTTAGTAAAGTCTGCATGTCCATTTCTTGAGCTTCTTTTCTCCATAGATGTCCATCAATGCATGTGTTAGAAATATTGTAGGCACTATATTGTGTATAATTATAGTTATATGTGTCTCTGTCTCTAGTTGGTCTGCATTCTTTTAGGGTGAAGCCTGCATGTCCTCCCCATCCAATAAATATAAGAGTCAAAAAGTTATGTCTGTGTCTGTGCCTGGCCGATTCATACTCAGCTCAGCTGCCAAACTCTACATTGGACCCGCCCACTACAAGAAGTAATATTTATTATTTAATCAACAGTTACTGTATGTAATTGGCCACTTAACAATATAATGTCAGCTTCAGATGTTGCTTATTGCTAGAGTTGTTAATGGTTAGCCTTTCTGGTGGCTATCATTGCTTAGCTTAGTTCAATTGTGAAGACGAGTTGGTGTCTTTTCATGTGAACGTGGAGCCACTGCACACGTACACAGAGAGAGAGAGAGCCGCGACTGTAAACATGCCTGTACTCTCTCACTGACACAGCTGATCGTCAAAGCCTGAACTACCGCACTGGCAAAAAACATCACATCAACATCCACATTTCTGACCAATCACACAAAAGTTCTCAGACACCCTGCCGAAAAAAGATCTGCTCAGCTGATGTGTCAAAAACAGGAAGCAAGATCTGCCGAACTAGAGCTCTGAGAAATAAATTACATTATTCCTCCCCGCAAGAAAAAAGTATACGCCTTAACTGGCCACTGTCAAGGATGTCCCTGGTTGCTGCCATATAGGCTTTGAATAGGAATTAATTATTTTCAGAAGACTAAAATCAACCAACAGTTCAACCTTAGTTCTGATTAAAAGGTTGGATCATTTTTACTATTGACAGAGCAGTAAAAATTGAAGATATCAGTGAATGCTTTGCCAAACAGTGCCATACTGAAATGTATTTTCCTGGTATCCTCACTCTACACTGAACAGGCAGAGGGCAGAGGCAGAGGAGCTGCTGTTTTGCTCATGTCTTGTTGTTCTAACCTTTGTCTGTGTCACAGTACATGCCTTTGTGTCGACTTCAAAAGGAACACACGCATGAACACATACTGGGGCTATAAGCTCTTATATGAGCAGACAGTGGTGTAGGCACAGCTCCCCACAGTGTTTTGGATTGTGTTGAAGTGATCCTCATGCAGGGGGTAACAGGGACACTCAAGGTCACCACCACTTAGAGTTTTAATGGGACAAATGCCATCCCTCTCATGTAAAGTAGTTTGAGGTAGGAGCATTTTAATAGTTTTCAGTATGCAGAGCTAGGTGATGTATGCAAAATCTGTACTCAAGAATAAATACCCAACGTGAATATTATGTACTACTGCTACAAATATGGAAAGGCTACTCATCATGATTAAAAAAAATACTTAAAGGTTTAAGTAGCCATTCTACAAAATCAAATCTTGTTTAGCTAATTATTTGTGTGTTAGAACAATTCTTAATGAGATCTCGACATGAGCACCTTGCATTTATCATCCTGCATTACTATATATGTTAGGAGAACAGAAAGGTCTGCCTGACCTGCTGGTAAGAACATATGGACTGACAAAACAGCCTTTATTTATACTATGAAATGTATTTTATAGACAATATGTTAAATTACAGCACAGACCATGTTGAATATATAAAAAATGTGAGCTACCGACATACACTTACTTTTCTGTTTATTTAGTTGTCAAAATCACTTCTTGAGTCTTCTAAAACCAGAGAGGGAGCCCACGAGAGGAAAAGTTAAACTGTTGGCTTTCAAAATGTAGTAAATGACTTGAAGTGAAGGAGTTTGCGTAGGATTTAAGGCAGGTCATGAGTCATCAATATGTGCCACTCAAGTTTGCAAAAGCCTCCACATGAAAGAGATCACTTTTATAACGTTACCTGGCAACCAAGAAACTGCAGCCGAATACCATTACATTTTGAACAGCTGGTTCAAGATTTACAAGACTTGTTTACTTGTTTTTGGATAGACCTAACGCTGTAAGTGAGAGGGAATACTGTATGTGGTGCATCTCTATGTGATAAATTGTACATTTTCCATACTACAGTTCACAGTTCTCTATAATTCATGCATTGTACGCCCCAGCTGTCTAAGTATGTATGCACTTTTCACATGAATGCCTGTGTGGCCTGCCTAATGCACTGGACACTCCCACACAGTGCTCTTGAAGTAGTTTTCTGTCTTGTCCGTGTTTCTCACCTCAAAAGGTCCTCAGCACAGTATTTTTTGGTATTTTGTTATCATATCGGATATAATCAAAATAATTTTACATAATGAGCAAACTGCCAGTTTACAAGAGAGTAAAAATAATAGCCTAAAGCTATGCCTAGATAACTACTTTTTGATATTATTCAAGTTACAACTATTTATTCAAAAAGCTACTCAAGTAAATGTAATTCATCAACTACCCACCACAAACTGACAACGGTGTGAGGTCAAGTTGCAGGCAAGGCAGCCATAGATGGTGCCTGATGGAGGGAACAGAGAAGGAAGAAGTGAATAGAGGAGGAGGAGGCGAGAAATAGATAGATGGGTCCAGGGCCGACGCTGACCAAGGCTGACACCCCTCGGCATGCACCCTTCACCCCTGGGCTACGGCTGTGTGTGTCCTTTCCATGCCTCTGCGCCTGTGTGTGCGTGACTGAGAAACAAGGGAGCATATTTAAAGCTGATTTGTCATGAGAGAGTGGCCTAGCCCTTGATAAGCAACACACACAGTCTCTGAGCTATAACATTTAGCCAGATGGAAACGTCTTTGGTTATTTCTCATGGGTGCGTATATGCCGGGAATGAATGTATGGGGACCAGTGTTAACAACTGAGAAATACATGTTATAAAGATAGATTGGAGTGTGCCAGATGTGCTGGATACACAGAACTGATGACCATGTGCCATATTTGAATAGGCTCATGCTGCTAATAGCCAATGTTTTACACCAACCAAATACAGATGAGTAAACGGCTATGCAGATAACTGGGAATGACTGGTTCAGGAAGGGTACAATTGCAAATATGGTTGTGGACAGAAAATAAGCATAGACCGCTGTAGCACAATTTAGTTCTGGTCTATAATTTGTGGGGAATTTGTGGCTTGTATCATGACAGCCTACAAGACACGTCTTAGTAACATCACGTGACGCTTCTGACGATGACTACAGGAAGTAGTCGAAACATGTAAAGCAGGTAAACAAAGCTCTCCGTCTCACAAAAAGAACCTTAAAAACAGTTAAACTTAAGAAGACAGTATGAATTTTCACCAAAGATTCATTTTATATTCAGAAAAATGAAAGACTGTAGATTTCAGACTGTACTGAATAGATACTAAATAGAGTTTCACAGTCTTACAACACAACAACATCTGTAACATTGTTTCACTGAAGCTGGGAATGCCACCAAGAACCAGAGGGACAGGGTTGTGTGTCTCCGGGGAGTTTCCTCTGTTGAAATAGAAAGTATTATGTGTTTCCTGTTAGCTAGTGTCGAAACTTATGAGAATTCAGTTTGAGAAGATGAAAGTCAGTCAGACAGTCAGTCTGGTGGGAGGTAGAGTGCGGGGGTTACCTTGTTACAGGCTGTGTCCTGTGGGAAAGAGGGAGAATGCATCATATGCAAACTGTCACTCAGAATAGACACTAGGCTGCTCTGAGCTCAGAACAGGGTTATCAAGTGAACCTGAACTTCTTTATTAATGTTTGCACGTCTTTTACATCATGAACACCATCACTGTCTTTTCCTTTTTGGGTTGTCAGAACAGCATCATGTCTATGTACAAACTCATTCATTTGCATACTTTACATTGTTATTTTTTAATGTACCTATTATATCTTTATAACCAACTTTTGATTAAAAAAGTTATAAGAGTATGTATTAGTCATTCTGTGTTCCCTCCTTGTATCCACTGAGTTCTTTTTCTGTCGCTGATGCACACTGGTTGCCGGGCGATTAGCGTGTGATTGGCACTTGGATCCGAAATAGATTTCAGAGCCACGAAGAACATCACACCCTGGCACTGGAGGTGGTAGAGCCAAGTTTAATTAACAAGAATTTACCCACGTACATGTAGCGTGCAAACACGTGATGTTATGTGTATGTTTATTAACTTGATCGTATAAGAAATTAAGTCTAAGACTTATGTGGGGCACCACTGAACATGAGATACGTCCAGAACAATA
>JAVQKC010191191.1:0-19114 GCA_036025475.1 Philypnodon macrostomus | reverse complement strand
CGGCAATTCCTTTTTGAGTTATCGCGTTCACAGCTAGGATCTGCGGACGCGGACGCGGACGAACACCGACGTGATTCCATAATATCGGCGACACGCTGTTTTCGCCGATATAATAATATATATATTATATGAATCTGAAGTCCGTTCAACTCAAACAGCTTCTGACCTAGATTAGTGACACTAAAACCATTTAGAAGTACACCACTGTTTTTTTACTACAGTCTGGTAATGTTGCACAATGTACCTTTACGCCATAATTCATGTTTTTTAGGTCATTTAACTTTGTATTGTGTAGTTGTTGTTCTCAACTCAGAAGGCAAAAGGCAATTTCTGAGAAGCTGACACAAACTGTTGTTATTAGGCATGGCACCAACTTCAGTTCTGAAAAAAAGTTCAGACCTCAGTAAATCAGGCAAGCTGCAGGCCCCCTGTGGGACTGGGGACAACCTGCTCATCATAACCTCAGGGTACCTCACGATTTGATACCAATATCTCAATATGGCGATATTGCGATCCTTGATATATTGCACATAATAACCTACAATATATGTTTAAAGGAATTAATACAGTATTTAAACTGTATTCCAATAAACTGATGATTTTCAAATTTATCTCTCAAATAAGTCTTTAAGTACTGCCAGATTTTATTTTTGTGAAATATACAAAATATTATAAATCCCGATATCTATCGATACAGCAGCCAGCAATACCGATACTGTATCTCCCAAAGAAATCTCTCTTTATATCAATATTTTGTCGCACGCCTTCCGCTCATCCACAGTCTGGATCAATACTCCTAAACTAAACCACAGGGGCTCTGTACATCTAGACACAGTCACTTACACTATAAGGACCACCACTTTCAGGGCTCTCAGGCCATACAAACAAGTATCAACAGACATGGTGGGTTAAAAGCAAATACATTTAGTTTTGAAAAAAAGACTACAGTATGTCAACATGTCATACTACTGCTTACATGAGGAAATGTTTATTCGTGGCACATGAAATACCAATAAAATGTTGTACTATACTATATGGATAGAACAGACAGGAAAATGATTATGATGTGACGTATGAGCTTTGTCCATTTGATCACACTGTATCCACATTTGTATCGGACTCGGGCATAAAGACTAAGTCTGTGCTCAGACCTGAGTCAGCAGTGATGGATACAGCTGCTCCATAGACTCTGCTACAGCTCAGCTGTTTATCTCTTACCCACAGACTCACTTCCACGTCTGTTCTTCACTTCCGCACCACCACCTTCTGCTTCTGAGAACAGCCACAAACGCCCGTCCTGTCAGCCAACACCACTTTAGTTCACTGGAAATTACATCATCCACACAAAGAAGTGAGCAGGCAGCAGCAGAAAGAGTGAGCGTACAGAAGTGCTCTGTTAAAGTCATGCAGAGTGACCACTGCACCAGACAGACAGCCACGTCCCGCTTCCCTCCAGCTGCCAGCTGCTGCCATCCGCCATGAGGCACTGAGATCACAGACCAAGCTCCACTTTGACTGGTGGCAAATAAAGACATTAGTCTAATAATAGATTATATTAGATAATAATAGACTATTATTCTTAGCAGGTGAGCTTTGAAGAAAACTTCAAAACCTGTGTTCTTTATGTAGTGACTGCTAGGGCTGGGAACCTAAGGGTACCTCACGATATGCGATACCGATAATATCTCAATATGGTGACACTGCGATACTCGATATATTGCACATAAAACCTACGATACATCACGTTTTTTAAAGGCATGAATACAGTTTTAAACTGTATTCTAATGATTTGATATTTTTTTAATGAAAGAGTTAATTTAATATTTAGAAATTAGAAATAAGTCAACTTTCTCAAAATAAGAAACAAAATGTAAGTACTGCCAGATTTAATTTTTGTGAAAGATACAAAATATTATAAATTCCAATATACCGATCAGCAGCCTGCAATATCAATACCATATCTCCATAAAAAAATCTCAATATATTGATATTTTGTAATAAGCAAATGGCCACTTACTCCAGAGAAAAAATATTACATGGGTTATTTGATGTTTTTGTAAATTATGTTGCGGTATCATTTCTGTCTCTAGTCTACTCTCTTCATTTACACCAGTCTTGGGGGGTGGAAGAGTCCCCGACCACAGCAGAATCCCACCTGCTAAAGTGTCGTGACTCTGGACTTCATGGCCCCCCACTGAGTCTCTTTATTGTCTAAACATGAGAAGGGGTTTCCCTGGCACCACTGTAGTTAAGAGTGGCTGCTTAGCTCAACTATAGGCCTGGTAGTTGTGTTTTCAAAATGACATGAGTCCTGGTTTCAGCCTGGTGTGAAGCAAAGAGCTATTCATATGTGCCAACAATAAACCGTGCACACAGGCAGAGAGCAGACAGTTTGCTTGTTGTTGTTCACTACAGGTGTGATGTGCCCTGGACAGCTGCTGGGCCTGTCTGTGGTGGGCCCTCCACTTCAGTCAGGACAGGATCAAAAACAGGCCAATGGACACTCACAGCTGTCAGGTCCCACTAAATTCATTCAGAGACTGCTTTGTGAACGTTGGTGTGAAAAAAATGATCTTGCCTTCTCCACTTATTCATCATGCGAAAAGATGATCAAACGTAACTGCGCTGATGTATTCAAACTTACTCACAAAGACCATCTACAAGTAGAAATAACAAAAGAAACGGGCAGTACCAATGGTATTTGAGAAAAAAACGGTGTACGATGATACAGTACTTTGATGCCAGGCTCTAAACACTCTCCATTATATTTACAAAATGCAGTTTTTATGTACTCCACAAGCAAACATGAATGTTGAAGTACTCCATTGTGTATCATATTCTATTTATGCTTAGTTGACTTGTCATGACAAGCTACATAATTCACTTAACAGACAACACGGACGGTTCAAAAACACTGGATACTGTCCTTGGTAAAGATTGTTGTTGTCCATGTGAATTCCAGTGCATCATGTTATGGTCCAAATTGTATTATTTGAGCAAAGTTAAGACTTGTATTTTATAAATGCATTTCTATGTGGGCAAATCTTAGGCACTATTATACTAAACTGACTTTTTCCACCATGTTAATGTGTTTCCTTGTCAGAAGCAAACCTGGAGATTCATGTTTGAGTAATCCTGCATGCTGAGGCACTGATCTTCTCATGAACAAAAATACTTGGTTTCACCTTTCTATGTAGACAGATACTACTTTCGGTTGTTTCCTTTAACTGTAGTAGTAAAGAAATGATGGGGAAAGAGGGCCTTAAAGGGACTAATTTTAGCTTTATCATGAAGAGAGAAAAAAGCTAGAAAACATAAAACAAATCTAATTTAAAAGCCTAGAAAAATGGGCATTATGATGATGAACCAAACTTCCTCTGACAGACAAATCTTCTCCCTTGGACCAACACAGCTTATACGTTACACTATTCCAGCTTGGACAAACAGTCTTTACTTTGTCAATGACTCACAAAGCCGACCGGCATCTATGGGTCAATGGTCAGGAGCAAATATCAGTGCTGGTTGCATGGGAACAGATGCAAGTGGACTGGTTAACAGTGACTCCACAACAGATTCATAGAACAGTACACTACATTCATACTCGTGCACAAAGAGTGACGATAGACAGTGGAGCGCACAAACGTTTGAAAATACATTTCCTAAGGCTGCACAATATATCACAAATTGTTATTACAAAATTGGTAACCTTCATAAAACAAGAAACTAAATGTATAAAAATAATCTTTCTTCATTGTGATTACTTTGACCAATGCAGGTCACAATGCAGAAGTTGCCATGTGATGAAGGAAAATTGATGGCACTTTTCACATTTATAAATACAGTATGTCACTTTATAACAAACACCCCTGCTTTACATAATTGGTGGATATTGTAGGTTTTTCCAATACTGTGCCTCTATACAATTGACAAATAATGCCAACACATGTTAGAACAACCCTTTACCATAAAACTATGTGTATGACTTGCTTGTTTTGAACCACAGACCAAGTACCAGAGCTGTGGAGGGGAAGTCCTGTTGAGTGAAAAAGGGTTCATTGGTTCATACATTACACATTTGAGTCATCACAGAATCTTCAAAATAAAATTGATAGATCTCTTGCAACAGAAATTAAATGACTGTTAGTGTGTACAAGTGTACGTCAGCTATAGCATGTAGAGGCACATAACTATAAGCCAGGATAAGCTGTGTTGACGCACTTAAGACAGATTCCTGAAACTGTATTTACACAATGTTTGTCCCAATTACCAAGTTCCTAGACGTTAATTTAAAATTGAAGAACATATGCATAGGCCAGAAGAATTAGATTGTATTAACAGTTTTCAAATCTGATCAGGCACAACTCTGAGCTCTAGTTTAGCAAAACAAATCCAGCTGTGACTCTACTGACAAGCAATCTGTTAATCTGTATTCTTTTAATGTACAATATAGTGGGAAAATAGTGTTCTTAATGACATATGCTTTAGAGGATTAGGCCATAAGATGTTGCAAAAATAGGTCAAGTATGAATCTGCAATTTCCTATGTGTCAACTGAGAATAGCTCAACCAATGGAACAAAAATATCCCATAACAATCTATGTTTTATATGGTTTCTATTCATTTAACTGAAATGTAAAATGGCCACTAGTCCAAACACAGCTCTGTACTGTGCCTGGAGCCGTCCTATAAGAGGGCGGTGCCATTAGCGTTGAGCATTGTGCGAGGACATAAACATTTACGAGCTCCTGTCTGAATGTCTCCGATGTTTAATGTTGTAGAAGTGTTCACATCTTAAAGGCCTTCTCTGTTCACAGCAGCATTATTTTTGCAACCTGCTTCAACACTGCTCTTTTGCCACAAAGCTAACTGGCCAATACACTGTCTTTTCATTGTAGTTCGGTCTTTTTTTGGTGCCTTTTTTGGCTTTTATTGACAGGATAGTATCACAACAGGAAACCAGGGAGAAGTTCACTTCATTTCAAGCTCTGAATATTACTAGTTTTTAAAGAGGTATTTTTTTGAATGGATTATCTTTTTTATGAAATACCGTTGATTTAATAATTAAAACTAAATTAAATACTTCAACAGTATCTCACAAACAACTTTACTTTCCCAAAATAAGAAGCAAAATTAACTAATGTCAGATCTTAATTTTGTCAAAAATATATAGGGTATCACAATATATCGGAATATAAATATTTTGTCCTTTTCCCTAGTGACATACAATTAATACAAGCACCCTAGTACTATACTGTTCTGCCTGCAGGCTTCAGGAGACCTTAGTGTATTCTACATATTGTAATAATCCCCTCTCTATTGCCATACTAGCTTTGGGATTGGGTGGATTTAATATGGGTCATTGCCTGATAGGTTCTCCAGTGCCCACTACCAGGACTAGTTAATATGAGCACATACAAACTCATTTAGAAGGGCTGTTGTATCTATAGAGTGTGCCTTGAGGTCTAGGTCATTCAATTGTCCTCTGTAAAACAGCTATGCCATCCACTCACCCGGACACAAAGACTGACACAAAACTATGCAATCAGTAGCAAACTGTGCAGAGTAGTGGCCACTACTGTATGTAAAAAGATAATTCAAATGTGAGGTATTTATTAGATTTTTTATTACCTGGTGGTAATTGTCTATTATTACATGACTTCTGCTGTTGATGTTGAGTATCCTGTGCTTGTTCTAAAAAAACACCATTTAGATTTTTATAGATCACCTGACTTGTCTAATAACACAGGGCATGAACTGGGTCAACTGGGTCAACACACTGAACTGAACACACCCAAAGGCTCTCCTCCCGTTCCTTCCCTTCTGACGCCAAGGCCATGGGCACGACTTCCTGTCCCACGTCTTTAAATCAGAGTCACTCTTCAGTCCCCTCTGGACTTGAGTCTCACCTGGAGTTATAGGCCGCTCCACAGACACACACAAACAGGTTTAAGTCAGATTCTTCAGATAACCTTGTGCTAACTGCATTTTAAGAGCACCTTAACTGGGCATTTTGGAAAACTAGTGTGGTAGCTGGCAGCATGCTGTTCACTGGAGTACAGCTGACATACTAAAAGACCCACTATATTCTATAAATATTGCTCTTGTCAGTATCTCAAACATCAAGCGGTGATAGAGACAGTGCAACAGCTAATATGTTTGTGATCTGCAGCCGTTCAGATTCAGACAGATGTTTGTGAAGAGGATGAGACAAACAATAAAGCACTAGAGATGCTACAATAAGCCACAAGAGAAGCAATCACTCAGTGAGTGTAGGACACAGACATACACAGGCAGCACTAAATGGCCTTAAGCAGAGAAGAGTGGTGCCACTCTCCTGGAGCAGAGTGCTGCACAATGATCATGTTGTCTGAGCATCAGGCTGGTTGTTAGCCTCTACACAACCACTACACTGTAAAAGACTTGACCGGCAGCTGCCAAATGACATATGTAAACTCGCAAAATACAATAGTCAGTAGGGCTGCTCGAAATGGGAAAAACATGCGAAATTCGATAACTATGTTGAATTTTGCGATAAATATTATTGCGATATTATGATGCAAATTATATTCTGCAGCTACTAGAAAAAATGAGGAAACAAAGAACCAAATTAGACCCAACACATTTTGTATGCCCAGCTCCAATGGAAAAATGCTTTAAAATGTCAGATACAATATTGCAATAATAATTTTGCCATATAGTATGCAGCCCTAATAGTCACAAAACAACATCTATGCAATTATTATACCTAAAAAAATACAAGATGCAACTTGATCATTTATCAAAATCAGTCAAGTTAAAAAAAATGGGAGCACTAGCCTTTCCAGAAAAAAAGCTTTGACCAATCTGACTTTTAAATGCAACCTACTGATAAATTGATTGACAGCATCATTCATAATGTACTCTGTCTGGATCAAGATCCTTATACAGTCCGATAAATTAAATGTACCCCGAGTGTTAAATGTGAAGAGGCCAAATCCGAATCAAGACGCCCTCAGTTTGTCATTTTGAACACACACACTGTTCTATTGCCTGTTAGCTCAGCAACACCAGAACACAAAGATGCCGAGTAGTTCAGTCATTGATCAGGCAAGCAATGCCACAAGGATCTTTGCCAACTCTTAAAATTAAGCCAAACATAAAAGATGGTCACTTCTTCCTCAACAACAATGACTTATTTCCAGACAATGTCACTGTCTTTCTCAGTTCCGGATATAGACTGGTGTCACAAACTGGTACCAGCTGTGGGACATCCCCTTTATAAGTCATGCCAGCCAACACATACACTTAACATAAAGCCACGACCCATCACTAAATTTTTACATTGACTGCTATCCAGGCTGCTATTACTATAAGTGCACTAGTAGGCAGATTAAATACAGCAATATAGCTCAATCACATCTCAAAGAAAAACAATGTAGAAAATTCACAGTTTTACAGTTATTTTACAATTAGGTATTTGGACAATGAGACCATTTTCATAATTTTGGCCTTAAACTAATACTGAATATTGAGGATGAAATTACAAAATTAGAAAAAATAATTAGACGGAATTACAACAATGTTTCATGTCTAAAGCATCTAAAGCAATGGAAAAATGTATATAATTAAATAAAAAATCTCTGCTCTCAGAAGCAGATTCACAAGAACACAAATAGAGTGTCCAACAATGGTTTAAAATCTACAGTACATATTAAATAAATGTGCAGCCTCATTCAGGGAAATCAATTGTAACAGTACATGGGGTTGGGTTTCAGTGCCCAATATAGCAGACAATAAGCTGAGACATCCCGCTGCAATAAAGTTCAACATTAAACCATTTGACACTTGTCTTGATCTACTGCTGTGAAATGCACATATATCTAGAGTTTCCCACAAATTCAGTGTTAGTTTACTGGGAAATAGTTTTTAATATATATAACATGAAAGTTTTTTTTAATTAATGGGACACTCTGAATCTGTTGGACAGTGTAGCACAACCATGTTGTTTAATAACAAGGTATGATGTGCCTGGTGTAATTATGCAATGATGGATTCAACAGCTTTAATTATGGAGCCGCTAATCTCGAGCAGCCTCTCAGTGACACCAGCACTTCTGACTTTGTGTATTGTATAAAGTCTTACAATATGGTGACACGTGAGCAAGATTCTCACCTGATTCTGAAGAGAATAGTTTAAAAAGTGAAAAAAACTGAGAAATGCAACTTGATGAGGACTGTGGCGTGGCCGAGCACCCACCTCAGGCCGGGTCCACCCAAGACCAAATGAGCACCTTCTGTAAAGCCACACGACACGAAAAGCACAACAAGGAATGTCCCCTGCATCTTTTTTGGTCTATTTTATATAAGCTTCACAGACAGTCCACAGCCCACAATAGCAAAGTTAAACAAAGCACAGAGAAGAAAAGGCAATGTCACTAAACATTTATTTTACTCAAAATGTGTCTAATTTGAACAATAGAAAAGCAAAAAAACATATTTAGAAGTTGATGATTTAACAGAATTGTTTTTTTATGTTTTAGCTCCCAAATATAAAGCTAAGCTTTTCCTTCAATACAAAAATACATGTTAATTTGTCATGATTTACCTGGGTCGTCAGCAGGACCCAAGTGAGGAGAGGAGTCCCTCCAGTTTGTGTTACCCATCCAAAGTCCTGTCGTTGTTCTGAACACAGAAGGCTCTACTAATGATTCTCAGGCATTTCCACAACAATCAAACAACATCACTGTTGAGACTTAGTCACAACTAATCGGCCTCTCATGATCTTTCACTTAACTCAGAAGGGAAGAACCAGAAAGATGACAGAGGATCAGAAATGCTGGAGACTTGGTTAACAAGAGCCAAGTATGGTCTCATACCTTGAATGTGTTTTGAGTACTAGCAATTATGAAACTATTCTGTCTAAAAACTGAGGTTGTGTGCCTTGGCGTTTTGGCATTGCATACCATTTGGGAGAGAGAATTAAAAATTATATTCTGTATGCAGCCTTTATATCGACAATAAGAACAGACAGAGTGTCCATACGGTCCAAATATTAGAGTTAAAAGCCAATGCGCTATTGGTTTATTTTCCCACCGAGTCAGTCCTGTAGTTTCTGGGGTCAATCATAAATCACACTGTGTCATGTTTAAGTGGGAGCATGGACTGCTGCTGGGACTGAGAGGAATGACCTGCTGGCTTCCATGACAGTTACCTCTTATACAGTACTGTGCTTGCAATTGCACTCTGGTGATAAAGCCCCATCTCTAAAGTCTACTCCTTATTACAATTAAACTATTTTAAAACTATTTAACCAAAATTGTAACACATTCTAGTTACACTATGCATCTCAGAGAATGGCACAGGGTCAACTGGATCTGGGTTAAAAACAGAAGGGCACTGTAGAGTTTTCAGTTTTTTATTTATGTTATCGACTGTGGTTTTGATGTCTTGTGATATCCCTTGCCTGCTTTGCAAAAAAAGCAACATTTTAGATATAGCTAGCAGGTGCATTGCGGCTACATCCATGGTCGTGGTAAAAGCTCCAAACCCCAGTTATGTGTATTTGACTTTGAAGAAACAATCCTAAAAAACAGATGACACACACACACAGCAGCAGCAGACCAGCTTTGAGCAGAAATACAGGCCTCAGAGCGACAGGAGTTGGTACTTGTTTGTTCAGTTTGGTCAGCCTGGAAAATATTACAGTTGCACATTCACGGTCTTATAATGGCAATGCATAGATTAGATCCATGTAAAACGTAATGCCGCTAACATCCTTAATTCAGTCACTGTACAAAGTAAGTTCCCATCGCTGCTCTACTTTTCTACTTTTTCTTTCGTCCTCTGTTACCTCCCTCCTCTCTCCCTTAAACACTCACACAACATAATTACTACACAGCTAAGCCTATATGGGAAGAGCAGGCTTCTCATTCTGTGGCACAGGGATGTGAAATGCCTGATGCCATTAAACCTCAGAATTGCAGCATGTCAAACCCAGACCCATAGCTTGCCCTGTGTCACAGTGGGATAACTCAGTAGTACTGTATGTGCAAACCTAATTGTCTGGAGAACTCTTTTGTAATCAGAACTTCTTTAGCTGTTGCTCACCGTTTTAGTGACTAAAGCTTGTGGGTGTGCTATTTCTGTACATAAACAAGAACATATTTTGTTCTAAATCGACACAGTAAGCACTTGGCAAACATTAAACCAATATGAGTCTTGGAATGTTTGAGCGTAAACTGCTTGTGCTAAACCCCTCAAAAGGAAAACTAATAGATGTACACTCAGATTGAAGGGGGCAGGGTGGCTAAAATAAGGAACTGATGGATTCACACAGCAGTTCCTCTGTAGTGGTGACTGCCTGTAACTGTCCAGTAAGAGAGCTAATTATAAAACACGGCTACTCCCACTGTTTTTAAACAACCAATATCATTCTAAAAATGTTGGAGGAAGTGGGAGAAATGTGCTCAATGCGGCTTTTACAGGACAGGCATTAGATACTTACCTTAAAATCAAAACAAATAAGACAAAAAGTGCTTCAAGGCTTCCTGATAATGTTTATGGCTTCATCATACTACACTTAAAGGTGAAGCACTTGAAAAAAATTCTATGTTTGAAAGTCTGAATGATGCACTCCCCCCTTCCACTTCCTCTCCTTCTCATCCCTCTGTCACGGTCTCACACAAGCCAGGAAGTATGATAATAATAAAGAGCAGCAGTCTGAAGTTGCCCCCCCTTTTGAACCAAAAACTAAAAAAATAGCTGTAAAAATTGAAATAAAACATCAGCTCCCTCACAAATAATTCCTGACAGATTCTAGATATTGATAAATAAACAATGTTTCAACCATTGCTCCTGTACTGTGGAAGCGTGTGATTGGTTGAAAACAAATGTCCCTGCACCCTTAAAAAAACCTATTGACTGTAATTATGTGTTTGCTCAAATATAGTAAACATATCAGGCACTGCAGCTTTAAGGGACTTAAGTGCACAGCCTTCTCCAGACCTCTCCACTCCTGTCACAGTTTGTACTGGAGAAAAGAATTATTTGCTGTTTCCACCAAGACAGTGACTGCTAATGGATCACAGACTGTGCTGCCTGAGCGATGAAGTAATGTGGGTGTACACAGAAAAAAAAACGTGAAATATTGAATGATACAAAAAAGTGTTTATCTCTCTTCTGACATCATCTATGACTTCAGACAATGTAGTGACCGTTTTGAACTTATTATTGACTGATTTTATTCCTTCCTGTACATCTATGAGACAAAAAATGTCCATCATCTCTGAACGTTTCCAGTTCAGGCTTGGAGTTTTAGAAATCAAAAAGCTACTGTACATTATACATCTTGGGGATAGCAAATCACTTTGATGCATGGCTGCTCAAAGTAACACAGTTGAGATGTGTGCTTCTCTTTCTATCAGCTGTGACCATATGTAGTCATTTGTCTGCATGCCACGAAAGGAATTGGAAACTTTTACGCTTCTGATGAATGACTGTGAGCAGATGACACTCCCTCTGCTCGTTACGGAGCGCTATGCGTCTAGATATCGAACTTGTCTGCACGCTGTGTGGAGAAAACATTACACAACTGGTGGAGAAGGATGCAAGAGTGGCTTAAATAACAAAGGGACTGTGAAAAAAACAAAAATGCCACGTGAACAGCATCTGAAATTTCAATACAACACACAGGGGCCTGTGTGCATCCCAACTCCATTGTACCAGTAACAAAGCTAGTGCTAGCCGCAGCAAGATTAGCCTTTCAGCTGTCGCTAGCAGCAGCCACAACCATATTTCATAAATTTTTCCAGCTAGACGTGAAACAAACTTATGTAGCCTTTACACACACTGTGCAAATCTATTTACTAGCACAGTGTTTCCTCCGGTCCTGCATGTACGCATTTTAGCCACGTTTTCAAACAACCAAACCCAGATTTATTTACTATTGCATAGCTGAGTGGCAGTGAAACACCGGTGCCACTGGGAAAGGCAGCAAAAATGATCTTGTGTGCGGGATTTATAGTATTTTTCTCATATAAATTGATAGAAAACAATATTAAAATCTAAACAGACACGCCATTAATTTACTATCTTTATACAGCGGACTCAACCTGCAGGGGAAAAGAATGCACGGCGCTGGTACGTGGTGTTTCAACAAGACCAGCGTGAAAAGCACAACCCACGAGGCCCAATTACATAGACTGTACACTACATTTAACACTACTAGCCCGATTCACGATTAAAATCTATTTGGACACCACTCGTTTTGTCCAATAGTCCCGTTATCCAGAGGTGCAGCATTGTGCCTGATTTCACCGGGTAGGGCTTACCTTGCTTGCTTTCTATTTTCCCCGACATTTTCGTAGCCAGCAGCTGTGATCCCACTTGCAATTCAACAAAACGCTAGCTGTGTCTCGCCTCCTTTAATTATTCCCTCATTTTCGACGTACTGGAGTGTCCATGAAATAAATCAGCCCGGGTTAAGGTGCGATATCTGCGGACGAGACACATTGGTACGGTCAAAAGCTGTCTCTGCCTGGCCGCCGCCGTCTCTGGGCAATTTTCAGTGAATCCACACACAACACAGACGTCGGTAGTGTCTTGGACCTACACTTCAGCAGAAAGCACCCATCAGTCAGACTGTAGAAGAGCGCCCCCTGCGAGAGGAATGGGGTACGTAGATCTGTCAACAAGGGAATGGGCGTGTTTCTTCGTCAAGTCAAAAAGGTGTGGACTTGAGTTGGACTTTTTTTATCAGATTAATTTCTGTGAACCAGGGCTAAACCAGGCCACTAATATGTACAGAGTCTATATTCTCTTTTTATTTCTGTATACTTTATCTATGGCCTAATTTGATCTATTATTGTTTAGCCTATCTATTATATAGCCTACTGCAAGTATATTTTTGGCATCCAGTGTGGGCTGCATAGTAAGAATTTCATTGTAGCTACAGATACACATGTTTTCTTACTGTGAGTGTGCATAAAAGCTTTGACTCATTGAAGTAAATGTAACTCATACCCACCTCATCTCGCTCATACACTGGAACCAATTACTAACCAGGAAACATTTAATTGTCTTAAAGGCAAATATTTTTTCTCCCACTCAACATCACAAAAATAAACCAGAAGCCTTAGCCATTACGCCTTTGTGTTGGTTTAGTAGGTCTACATGGTTTTGACCTTATGTACTAGACCTGTTATAGATGCTGGTTTAGTCCTGGTTTTTGCCTTAGACCTGCAGTTTGGGGCTTGTTTAGACCTGGTTAGTCTTGCGTTCATTAAACAATTAGGTAACCAATTATTATTTATTTTGAATATAATTTGAATCTTAGTAACAGAATACCAAGCTATTGTATTTACAATCTTTAAAATGCTCTAAATGATAAAAAAGACTACACTAGTCTGCACTTAATTTACAAGAGGGATTTCATGTAACCTATTGATTTAGATTTTAAGAAGTTTAAGAGTGTAAAGCTTTAAATGAGGACGCAGAGCCCTCTATTGGACACACTGAATCCATGACCAACTGCTATTGCTTTCAGACGCCTCTTCTCCCACATAATTTATTATTATACACTAGATTTAGATTTTTAAGGAATAAATAAAAAATATAGCATCAAATATAATAATAATAACAATAATAATAATAATAATAATACAATCTGACCCTGTTCTATGATGTAAAGTAGTTATTCAAAATTATGTTTTTTTTTTTATTTCAGTCCCTCTCCTGGCCTTTACAGCAACATTAAATCAGTGTCTGTGGGCTTCTAAGTATTCACGTTTTTGACTCTCATTTGATGCTGTGGTGGAGGCCGAGGGAAGGGATAAAGTAAAACAACTATTGGTCAGATATTACATTTTGAATTTAAAAAATATATTTTTTCTTATTGGAAACCTAAAGACTACAGCTTTACATAAAACAATCTGTTTTTTCTGAGTGATCTGGGTATAGAATAATTGCAACACAGTCAAGCAAACACAGTGGCAAATAGTACATTTTACATTTTTAATTGTCATGTGTGTGTTGTAGATATCCAGTTGGTTTTATAGTGAAAGGTTCATATTTGTTTTGTCATTATACTGTCACTCTACAGGAGAGGCCCCACCCCATACAGTGCAAAGTATGTTTGTGCACATGACACACGGCTGTGTGTGTGTGTGTGTGTGTGTGTGTGTGTGTGTGTGGTGGAAAGGCAGGACTGAAATAGCTTCCCTGAGGCTATGATAAAGTCACAAAAGGAAGACAATGAACTCCTGTGCAGTAGTCGACTTGTCAGGGCAAGAGAGACTCCCCAGTGTAGTCAGTGTGTGCAGAGCTTCACTGTCTTCACTTCTTTGACAGACTATATTGAGCCTGTTTGCAGTGGAAAGAAAGGTAAGTTTATATGTATAGCACAATTCATACACAGGGAAATTCAGAAATAAGAGTTAAGTTAAAAGTACAATTAAAACAATCAATACAAATAAGATTAAGAAATACTTTAAAATTAAGAATAAAAAGGGAAGAGTGCAGACAGGACACATTCAGTTGTGATATGTACAGCTAAAAAGAACGATTTTTAACCTGGACTTAAACATTGTGTCAGACGTTAGCTCATAATATTGAACTGCTGCTTCATCATGTTTAGTCCTGTGCCTGATGTTCTCAGGGTTCAAGATCATGCCAAAGATGTACTTTGGTGCTAAGCCATGGAGAGACTTGCAGATAGAGATGACAAGCAGAGCTGTTTTAAAGTCTCTTCTCTGAGCGACAGGAAGCCATTGCAGGGACCTGAGGACAGGACTAATATGGTTGTACTTCCTGGTTTTAGACTAGAGCAGCAGCTGTCTGGGCAAACTGTTACAGTAATCTAACCTGCTCGAGATAAAGGCATAGATAAGGCTCTTTCTAAGTCTGGTTAATACAGATCATAGATTTGTTGTTAAAATTAATGTCTGAGTCCACGATTACCCCTAGATTTCTAACCTGATTTTTTATACATTTTCTCTTTGTCACTGTGGGGTAAAGATGATTACTTCAGTCTTGTCTGTGTTTATCTGGAGAAAATAGTTTGGCATCCATACATCTAATCTGTTCAATGCAGTGACAGTGAGTGAATCCCCTGGCCCATATTCCCCTGATGTTAGTGAGGTCAACTGTATCAAAAGCAGGCTCTGTAATGTAGTTAAAGCAGAAGATAACCTTTTATATTTGAATGACACTCAATACTTGATTTGCCAGCTGCCTGCAATATTGAATTGCCTCAAATGTATACTGTCATTCCACTACACACCACAAAGCGGCGCTCATAGACTGTATGATTTAGCCTATTTTAAAATCCCAAGCTTGCACTTCTTAGTTTTCCATGGAAAGTGAGAGCAGAGCTGTCAAAATTAAACTTAGATGAAATCTGTCTCGGAAACAGGGTCTGTCATTTTAATGATGAAATTCTTCAAACCTCTTAAACAAAAAGTAGAAAGTTGAATGAGACAATAACAAGGGCAAAATCAAAGCACAGCTCACAGACTTACTGCAGCTTTCTGTTGTTTCTCTGTCCCACTGATGGATTGCATTTCTAGTAAATTGAACTTTATTGAAACAGCCATCAGGCACCACTCAATCATAATAATCAAATAATCTCTATACTGTTGTAAATACTATGTTGAGTGCTGTATAGGTTCACACAAGTTCAAACTGTTTTACATCAGACCAGACTCCATAATCTCTCATCTTATACTGGCTGGATATGGTATTAGTCAGACGTAGTGTTTAATATAGAGTTTAATAGTATTGTTCCATCAAAATAATATAACACAACTCAAGTGAAAAAAGTCACTCAGTTATTCATCCAAAGAATAGGCTACAGTGTGAAAATAATGACTCAACATAATTGTAGATTTATATTGTAATTTTTTATTGTAATCAGACAAACATATAAAGCAAAATATGTATGTATATATATTAAAATATATAATAATAATAATAATAATAATCAAAATTATGGAACAAAAAAAGAGTTTGAAAATCTTCTCACTTTTTACAACATAAAGCGATACAACTATATATGGCTATATAGGTAGATACAATTACCCAGAACTGAGTTACAATATCACTCAAGTAAAAAATATGGTGTAGTAAAACTATACACAATTAATTAGAAAAGTGACTCAAATAAAAGTAACTCATCACAGCACCTTTGGTATTGGTAGACTAATAGGACAAAGCAACCTGCAAAAGAATACCAGTGTCTGATGTGTTTGGAGGTGGTCGTGTGATGAGTCTAAGGCAGTGTTAACCTTGGGCAGCGGTCAGCCCCTTTGTCTGCATCAGTTCTGAGAAAAGGAGGGATCAGGGAGGCTTAACTCGGTGAATACATTAAACTATGAAATGAAGGGACTAAAACAACTTCTTAAATACGTTTTATTATTATTTTTAATGTTATTCTCGGGCCGTACACAAAGTCAGACGGCTCTTGCGTTTTGCTCCTTACCTTTCAAGACTACTCTCTCACTCTCTATTTTCATTTATTTGCACAGGAGCTATTGAAGACAGGGTCAAGCGTCCTTGTGGTGAGCCCCTCCACTTGACATTTCCCTCTGCGACCGTGCTAAAGAATGGCAAAGAGCATTCACAGAGGCTGACCACAGGGGTGCATACTGAAGCTGGACACTCCTTATATTGTGACTTCACTTTCATAGACCATAGAGTCCCAGGGGCCCATAGATGACCGTGGCCATAGAGGTGAGCAGTGACTGGGGTGTGGAAACACAAAGAGGCTGACCCGGTGATGCAGCGACAGAGAACAAATACACTTCTTCAGATTCTGGTCCTATCTATGTTAAAAAAAAAACATGTAAAAGTTAAAAAAAATCTAGGAAACAAATTAAGAATACACAATGCCACCTTAAATTTAGAAGTTACACAAAGTAATTAGTTAATGGGATACCACTTTGACCAATAGTCGAGTTTTACTTTGGTCCCTCCTCTGGCCGGTGCAGACCATAGACGACCTTCTTTACATCATATACAGGGTCCGATATTCAATTTTAAGGATTTTTCATTTTAGGAAACTTACTGACTATACCTTTAATTTGACATTTGACACTATTGGCACAATTGAGATAGAGACACTCTAACTTCAATATGTTTATATTATTATTATAATTTATTTCATGCATGTATTTATTCATAATTTACAGATTTTTGTCTTCTTCGGTTTGGATAAAAAATACAAAAACATTAAAATAGTAATTGCTTATTTTTTAATTTTTACAGTTTGACATTGGTTATTAAAAAACACCTTCAAATAAATGCAACAGTCCATAAAAGTGTATAGTATTTTTAATCTTTAAGGTTATCTTGACAGTGAAGGTAAGAACCATAACGTTACCCCACTTTCCCTTATAGAGGCCTAAATGTTAGTGCTGTATTGCTGTTGTGTTATAGGACCATCACTGCATAAAGCCAATCACTTTATTATGATGTTGTAAGTGTGCACCTTAAAAAAGGCTACATTTCAAAAGGTTATGACTTCAAAAAATGTATTTGTTTTCAATGCTTTCAATTATAAATATATATGTAGAATCATGTGTTGGATTAAGGCTTCTAATTAGTTAGACCTCTTTTGAATAAGAAAGGTCTGGCTCTATACAAGCAACAAGTAATTATATAACTATATATACACTTTTGGAAGATAACATTTTTGTTTCATAGTATAAAACTCACCAAATAAGTACTTTTATTCTACTGGTAAGTGTAATTAGCTGTTGCAGATTAGTATGCATCACTGTCTGTTCACAACAGTTCATCCTGGCTTTGACAGGAGCATGTTATTATGAACTAGGTGTGGAGTGAGGCAGTCTGGTCCGTGGGTGTTACAGCTAATGCATGCCAGCTCCTGAGAGGCAAAGGTTACTTTACTGCCTGCTGGAAAGTCAGAAAAACGCCCAAAGAGGGGTTAAAAAGTCACCAAGGCTGTGAACTTGTGATAATTTAATTTAATTAGAGATTTTATTTCACTTTATTGCATCTAAAGTACAGGCAAAATACTAACATGGAAATATGTGACTTCTTGGTCCAAAGACTATCTCAACGAACTAAAGACACGTTACAATAGCTTTGACTAAATGTCATGAAAAAAGTCTAGCAAATGTAAATACTTTCAAGTAGAAAAAAGAGTGTACACATTTTGTTTTCAATTTACCTGCTATAGTGTATACATTGGAGGTTACAGATGTCTTATTATATTGTGTGAGGCTAGAGCATTAACTTTAGAAGACAAGGAAAACTGTTACTGAAGCTTACTTAGTTATTACTAGTAATACAAAGGTGTATGTAGCCTTATAAAACAGACTGTAGTGGTAAACACTTATGGCACACACCTGAGGTAATACCTATAATAACATATTTTTATAAAATGATCAGACTTCTCCCACTGTAAGATTTGCCATTCTATTTTAGATTGTGGAAATATAGGACATAGTAGAGTCAAGCCTAATCTTCTATGCCACTATGAAAAAACACACAGTGACAGCCCATTATTAATGTAAAACTGTCCTACTTACCCCCACACATATATACCTGTTGTACACACTGTCTGTATATGCACATCTGACTATTTTGTGATTGCATACGCACATTTCAGTCTATAGCAAACAAGGCTGCTTTCTTTTCACATTTTTTTACATCTCAACTGGAAGTCAAAAGGGAAAGATTGTGGTTAAATGTCCATGTATGGAAATTTGTTCTCTGCATTTGACCCAACCTTCAGGACCGCTGGGCCAACCTGTCAGGAGCAGTGAGTGACTACAGTGCATTGCTGGTTACCCATAAGTATATCTTAGTCAGGGCCTAGCTAGCTGGAGGATTAGTCTATTGTATGCATGTTTTAGGATGAAACATGTTTTTAGGGAGAAACATGATTTCCCAGAGAAAACCCACCCAGACACAGGGAAACATGCAAACTCCACACTGACAGGCCCCAGGAATCACACGCAGTAACTTCTTGTTGTGAAGTGACTGCTAACCACTTTGAGTAATAATAATAATAATAATACATTCCATTTATATAGCGCTTTTCAAGACACCCAAAGCGCTTTACATATCTTTGTATTATTCATTCACTCTACAGTCACACCTGATGGTGGTAAGCTA
>JAVQKC010191185.1:0-10500 GCA_036025475.1 Philypnodon macrostomus | reverse complement strand
TTATGCTCTTATTGGTGCCAGCTGATAGCATCAACACCAATTAAGTTCAGTTGTACCAGATTGTCCCGGGAATTTGGCCTCTGCATTTGACCCATCCTTCAAACCCATCTCCAGATGTTGAGCCAGGATCTTGGTCAGGTGTTCCTAGCTGGAGGATTAGTCTATTGTTTTAGTTTGAATGAAAACTGGGGGAAACTCATCCAGACACAAGGAGAACATGCTCCAACTCCACACAGAAAGGCCCCCACCTGGTTCAGCAGTTAAACATGGGATCTTCTTGCTGTGAGGTGACAGTGCTAACCACTTTGCCCACATGCCATGATAAAATTACAATAAATAAAGTTTTCATCATTTTCTGTTAAGTTTCTATCGGCTACAGGAAGATGAGCATTTGGTGAGGTACTTTTTAAAAGAAATAATGTCATTTGCCAACGTCCCGGTTTCAGGGGCCAAAGGTTAAGAGAAAACTCTTGCTGAGAATAAAAACTATCAATACAATACAATCTTAAATTGGGAGAATATGGACTTGTCAAATCATAAAACCTTCTGCTAAATGACCAGGCTTTCCACCTCACTAGACATACGGCCACTTTATTAGAGAGACCCTGTGCATATTAAAGTGGCCCAGTGTGGTTTTTGCTTAAATGATTGACAGGTCTTTCGGTTACTCATTCCAAGCATTGCATTTTGCCCACAGAACAGTCGCTCACTGGACATTTTCTTCTGTGTCACTATTAACCACTTGAAGAGCGAGAGAACAAAAATGACGTCATTTATTTTTCGGAGCCCTAGTTCAGTTCTTGCTCCTGTCCTCGACACATCCGCTGAGCAGAACCTTTTACAGCAGGGTGTCTGAGAACATTTGTTGCGATTGGTCAGAAATGCAGATGTTGACGTGATGTTTTTTGCTGGTGCGGTAGTTCAGCATGAGCAGTGAACAGGCTTTGACACTCAGCTGGCCGAGTCAGTGAGAGAGTACAAGCCTGTGTTTAGCCACGAATTTCTCAATCGTCTCATCTGTTTGAAGTCGAGCTAAGCTAAGATATGATAGCCACCGGAGAGGCTAACCACTCTAGCAACAAACTACATCTGAAGCTGACAATATAGCGTTAAGTGGCCAATTCCACACAAAATGCTGATGAAATAGTCTCATAAATATTACTGCTTGTAGTGGGTGGGTCCTATGTGGGCCTTTAGGTTTGCATGTGGCTTTACTTCAGAACCTCCTGTCTCTTCCAAGCCTGGAGCCGCTGTGTCCTTGTCAGGCCCCACCCTAATGCATTGTGAATATCCTTGGAGATTCTACTCCGCAATTCTTTATGCATGTCAGAATAGGGATGACCAAGTGAACTCTATACTATACATCTGCCATCCATGTTCTCCTCAAACTCATATGTCTAGCCTGTCACATTTGCATCTTTCTAAGTCCATCTGCTTCCCCATTCAAGGGCCGATACTTTCACCAATGCATTTTAGCCAGGGATATATAGGAATGCATTGGTTTTCTATACGTGATTGATGTGGTCACGTTCAGTGCAATATCCATCACTAAGGTCACAAGAGCTGAGCCAAGGCAAAGGTGTGACCATTGAACCTCCTTGTCAAGAGTCAAGCATGCCATACAATATTCATATGAGAGCCTATGTATGTAAATATAATAAAGGGATTCATTTGTCTGTGTTATACTGCGTACTTGAAGTGCGATTGACAGTGGGGTTGGAGGTTAGCACTGAAGCAGACCACCAGAGGGTTCACATCCGGTCCAATTATAAACGATGGATGACAGAGCAACAAGGCTGTAATAGGAGATGTGAAGCTTGGAAAGTAGTAATATATAAAAGGCTTCATTATTACAGTTTTTTCACAATAGAAAATCAAACATAATGGGATTTGATAGACCAGAAGTTGCAATACCTGATTTTGTGCAGAAAAAAAATATTTTATTATTATGGGACGGCAGTGGCGCAGTGGGTAGGCGCTCGCCCTTCAACCAGAGGGTCAGTGGTTCGAGTCCCCGTCCGAGCGCACACTGTCGTCGTGTCCCTGGGTAAGACGCTTAACCCACATTGCCTAGGAATGAATGTGGTTGTGTTCTCAAACCTCTGTCACGGTCTCACACAAACCAGGACGAGAAATAAAACATCAGCTTCCTTAGATTATTTCTGATAAATTCTAAATCTTGATAAAGACATAATGTTTCAACCAATCAGAGAGCTCTTGTACTGTGAAAGCGTGTCCCTGTGCTCCAATGCTGCGTTCACACCAGACGCGAAAAACACGAAATTTTCGTGTCTGTCGCATCTATTTTGTCGCTTGACATTTTGAAACACCCGCGAAAATTCCCTTTGCTTGAAGAGCAGTCTGTTGTCATCATGGCGGTGCTTTATTTACTTTGGAAGGGCAAGCAAAGGCAGCTTCGCCATCCGTGGGTTCACGAGATCCTCATATTTCATGTATCGCACCGCGACAACGCGCCTTTACATAGACTTAACATTGAAATCTGTCGCCGTTGTCGCGTCTGTTGCATCTGGTGTGAACGCACCATAAAACAGAAACCCTTAAAATACAGCCCACAGAGGGTCTCAGAGTCTCATTTTAAACCCTTATAATACAGCCCACAGAGGGTCTCAGAGTCTCATTTTAAACCCTTATAATACAGCCCACAGAGGGTGAGTCTCATTTTTTCTCATTTTAATTAAAGAACCTCATAATACAGTTAGTATAAGTCATAATAATGTCACTAAAAACTGGCTGTTGATTCAGAGGGGGGTGGTGTTTGGTACAGTCCTCTCCCTCCCCCCCGCCGTCCTACCTGTGGTGGAACAGATTGGTCCCGTTGCCGAGCGCTCTGATTGCCGTGGTCACTGAGTATCAGCTGACAGATGGCTTCCTCAGAGCCCAGGCCAGCGGGCCGACTGCAGCTACAGTGATTGGAAACACACACATGCACAGGACATATACACAACACACACACACACACACAGGGCCCAGAGAAAAGAGCAGTGGACATGTTTGTTTGGATCTTGAAGAAGTCACATCTTAAGTGGCCATCATATGAATGTGTGAGTCACAGTTTATGATTGTTGTTATTCTTATCTTCTCTGAAACCCTGCCATACAGAACATTATACAATAAAAATGTGCCATATCATTAAAACCATCAATTCACTACAATCGATAAAACCATGGGACACATGGGCCCAGCAAACCGCCTGGCCACCCACAGGAAACTGGCACCTGTGGGAAAAACGGCCAGCTTCCTTCTTATAGGTTAAACCCTGGGGCGAGTGTGACACCCCGCAGTACCATTGTTACATAAGAAAAAGTTTAAAAAAACTATCGGACTCTATGATGTAAAGTAAGTTGTCTGTAGTCTGTAGAGGCCAGGGGAGGGACTAAAGTAATATAATATTTTTGACAGATTACCGACTTTACGTCATAGAACAGGGTCAGATAATGTATTTTTCAAACATTTTTATTTATTTTAGGAAACTTACAGACTACACCTGTAAAAGTCACAATGTCATGTCTGGTACTGGCTTTCTTTCTGCTGAAAAAGCTCTGATTTGTTTCTTTAAAGATAAAGGTCTGGAGGTTTTCTACAATAACATAAGAAAAAATGCTATACTAGCTATAGTAGTTGAATTTGACTTAACTTCTAGTCCCTCTTTTGACCTAGACAGCAACATCAAATCAGAGTTTGTCTGGGCTGCCACACTACTCAAAAACTAAACTGGTCAACCTGGAGACCCACAAACTCAGATTTCCTGTTGGTGCACACAAGAAATGAAAAATTGTATTTAAGCAAAAATGTTGTGTCAGTGTAGAACTTTAGATTTGAATATGCTCTGGGTAAATCTACCACAACTGTGTGATTTAAAATTGACATTACATTTTTTTGTGTAAATGAACAAGGCTTTGTATCTGTCATGTGGGTCAAGTCTCTTGCCCAGGGGCACAAGAACAGCATATGCTCAGATGGGGATTTGAACCAGTGACCCTCTGGTTGCAGGGTGATCTCTTACCCAACGCACCAGTTTCTCCAATTCACAATGGGGCATTATTTACTCCTGCCAAACATTACATTTACTATGTCAGACATTATGACAATTTACTGTGAAGTTATGTACATTCATATCTTTTATGATATTATGTCCAATTACGTAGTGAGCATCAGTGTATTTATTGGATTTACATCAAAGTTTTACTTGAGCTCAAATCAGCTGCATTACTAACTCCCTAAAACCCTAGAACCCCAAAGAGCAGAAATGTCATTTAATATGAACAACACTCAGATTTCATTTTATTGAGTGTAGAGGCCAGGTCTAAAGTAAAATCATATTCATGACAGATTATCTTATTTACATCATACAAAAAGGTCAGTTCGTCAATTTTAATCTCTCTCTCCTCATGACGTACACACCCACTTTACTTTGACAGCCCGAGCCAGAACAGGAGAGATGCCTAATGAAGTCAGCTGCTATCAACATGACATTTTCAGCTCCTGAGAAGGTTGATGTATCAGTGTCAGGGTAAATTTGAAGAGAAAACTTAACAATATGGCAGAATGCTTAGAAACTCAGTGTAACGTGGCCCCTTCAATGAGTTTACCTACCCCAAAGTAGAGATATAATTGTCATCTGTACAGGGTCTGTTGTTTCTGGTGACCATCTTTGTTTGTGTCCGAAAACATTACATCCATCAGAAGAAAAGTCTGTGTCCAGGATTCTAACAAGTGTGGTCCAAAAGTAATCCAATGTTAACTTGCTGAGACAGAATACCAGTTAATGTCTTAATCAAGCTATGAACATAGACTGGTTAAGTGCAAATTGCAATGTATGTGGCCTTTACATTATCTGCTCCACATAAAGCTAGAAATATCTGAAGATTGTTGTCTTCTATCTAGAAACAATTGCTTCTTCAGAATCAAGTCAGCAAACGCACAAAACTGTGAAATAGACAATAATAAACCCTAAAGCATCAATCTTTTTCCGGCACAATTCATTTGTCCTTGCTCCATTACCTTCTCACGGCTGGGTATTTCTCTACTCCAGGCAAATGGACTGACTACATGTGTCTAGCCGTAAATGTCTGGTTATTATAAAAGAGAAACAATAGGAATCACTGTGTCGGGAATGCCTGACAGACGGTTCTTTCATGCTAGTTTAGCTCCCATCACGGCCAGTGTATTCACTACACCAGCAACATGGAGACAAATTTACGTACGTTTACCAATATCTCAGTTATGGCAGTATTCGGGATATGATGTGTTTACAAGCAGTTAGAAATACTCATATCCCCGTATACATGAGACTACACAGTATCCTAGATATATGTGAGGAGAGGGTTGTGTGTGTGTGTACTGTAGTGAGCTGAACAATGTAGCTAATGCTAATTGCCGTCTAGCAAGCCCACCTACTTTCCCACCCCGGACTTGATCCCTGGGAGCCCCTTGTGCGGGTCGGTCTAAAGCCGTCTGAAGTGTGACATGTGTGAGGTGATGGTCTGGGTAACCTGCCCCATGAGCTGATAACGTGAGTGACTGTTTTTTCTAGGACTTGTTTGTGCTTAGTTTTCAGTTAGCCCCTACATATTGCTCTAGACTGGTCCTGATGGAGGCAGATCGTCAACGCCTTACGACCTTTAAGTAAGTTCGCTTCAGTGTGGCTAACGGTGCAGCTAAATAAACGTCCCCTGCACACGGACATCTCTTCATATGTGTGTATGTAAAGGATGTGCTCTTTGTCATAGACACAGGAGCAAGTGTGAATTCAATGGGCAGACAGCACATTACAGCACATTGTCTTGGGTGCATGTGTGAAAAAACGGCTGAACATTTGAGTCCAGAAAACACATACAATCAAAGGGACCAGGCATTCCTAAAGTCAAGAGCGCCGTGGCCCCCTTCAATATCCGAAAATCATCTGCAGCCCCAATAATCCTAAATGTTCTGTCAAAATTTAAATTGAAAAAACTGAAAACAACACTCTCCGGTAACTATACATCGCTTGAAGTGATATCTGATTAAATATGATATAACTGTCTACATTTTTCTTTTTTTATTTGAAGCTAAATTTCTTTTTGAGGACTTGATGTAGAGGCTTCGGGGGCCACACTGCAGGCCACGGACCCCACTTTGGGAATCACCCGAAGGGCCTTTTGGTGAGAGAGTACCCTTCCTCTGTATTATTTTTGACAATCTGGCCCTCAGTGAAAAAGCTTTGGAAATCACTGGTGTAGAGCTTGTAACATTGTAGAACCTACAATTGGAAAAATAGAGATTTTATCGTTTTCATTTCCCATCTCCCTCAATGCCACTTAACAACACTGAATTAAAAAAGGGTCTGTTTGGGCCAGGGCATGTTATAGGCTCAATATAGGCTACACTAAGGATAAATAAGAATGAATTTATCTGATGTTCTTTTTCATAATAGTTCAGACCAAGAGTGTGCACTTATACAGCTGACACTGTTTGTGCTAGCCGACTGTTAGCTTTGGCGCTGGGGCTATATAATTAAGATATGTGTGGCACTGACACTGAACATTGGAGCATGATAAATTCCCACTCACTCCATCTTGCCCCTGTTCCCCTTGTCACCTGCCCCCCCCCCAACTCCCACATATACACACACTCACAAACACACACCCCACCCTCCACTCTAAACTATAGCTGTCACAAAATGGGCGGGGGCCAGTGGGAAGCAGGGGATAGTATTTATAGCTCGCCAGGCTCTAAGTGATAGATGTCACCTTCACGCCACTGCCTCCAGGGGCACCGCAACAACATCCTGTCCCACTAATAAGCTGCAAAGTACTGGGGATTGCAGACACACCGAGGGAAGGGGTGGGGGGGGCAAGGAGGAGTGAAAAACAAAGCCTGGATGCAACAAACGAGGCCTAACTTAAAGCTGCACTATACCTGATTTAGTATTATAGTTTGAACGAGGCACCCCCTTCCCTCTTCCTCCTCTTCCCTTTTTCCTCTATCACGGTCTCACAAAAACATCAAAGTATGTACACAAACCAGAAATATGAGAATCGGCCTGGAGTTGGCTTTTAATACTTAAAAATTAATAAGCTGTGCATTTTGAATTAAAACGTCATCTCTCTTACGTTATTCTAGCAACCAATCAGAGCTCTCCTGTCACCAGGAAGCATGTGATTGGATAAACAGTTCCTTCCCTAGCTCTAAAACAAAAACCCTTATAATAAAGCCCACAGATGATCTCAAAATCTCATTTTATTCCTCATCTGACTTCAGCTATACTGTATTTGAGTAATACAAAAAAAGGTAAAAAATCAGGTTGTACAGCTTTAAAAAGACAGCATTATTATGGACATATGACTCAACACTAAGCTAATACTTTTTAAAGGTAAAAATCCACTAGCGACTGTCACCACACGTCAGTCTGGGACATCTCAATCATGTTTGTGACAGAGGTATTTTGGGCCCATATTGCAGAGCTGTCCTTTGAAATCATCTCTAACACAAATACATTTCCGGTCAGTCTGACATGAGGCTGACAGGAGGAAGCGGCTGGAGGAAAGAGGCTTTGGCTAAAGACTCAAAACAGTTTAAATAAACCCAACTCTAACCCTACTTAGTCACACGTGTCGAACTGTAGAACTTCATCCTTGTTCAACCACTTTCACATGCACTTTATTAGGTAGACCGGTTGACTTGCTTGTGGACTCAAATAGTGAATCAGCCTATGGGCGGCAGTGGCTCAGTGGAAGAGTGAATGTCCTATCAGGGGGTTGGTTGTGTGAATCTGACTTAAACCTGGGCATACTGCTGTTGTGTCCTTGGGCAAAACGTTTAAGCCACTTTGACTATATATGAATGTGATTCCTTGGTGGTGGTTGGATGGGCCACTATATGTTTTCAGGGCAGCTGTGGTTTCAGAAGAAGCTTTCCACCACCCGTGTGTGATTGCGCAAGAGAATGAATAATGCAATTGTAAAGCATATTTGAGTGTCCAAGTGGTATGAATAGTTTAAAAATGTTTCCATTTTTTTTTAACCAGGAAAGTCCCTGTGAGATTCAGACTCTTTCTCCTGGCCTCAATGGGGAACCTATTGCATATGTTTTTAGTGGTAGGGGAAACTAGAATGCCCAGAGAAAACTTACACAGACACAGGGAGAACATGCAAACTCCACATAGAAGGACCCCGACTGCCCGGTCCAGGAATAAAAAATTAGATAGTTATTATTATCATGAAATTGCATCAAGCCAATCAGTCATGTGGTGTCATCTTGAGTGTTGAGACCTTGATGTAATGAGTGGTTATCAAGGTATTCTCACCCACAAAACTGCCGCTCACCAGATATGGTATCATTTCCAACACATTCTCTGTAAACCCGGCCTAGATGGTGTTGCATATGTGAGAAATCTCAGTAGGTCCTCAATTGTGTTATATTTTACCTTTAAATAATATGGATACAGAAAAGTTTTTGTCCAATATCGTGCCCATTCTACACATAATATTGTTTGATCCAAATTTCTTTAAAATGCAGGGAGCCCCACACCCCCCTTTAACACAAATGCAACCCAACTACATGTAAGACATTGATTAATAGAGGTGTCAAATTTGTGGGATGCCAATTGGCCAACTTCTTGCACACTGGTTAGACTGAGACTGACTACTTACAGGCTAGAGATGGCCCTGGGTAAATGGATGTACCCAGAGCCATTGAAAGGCAAAAGCTCTGACAACTCCATTGGCTACAGTGGGCCAGTTTTTTAAACAGCAACATATTCTCTCAGTAGTTCCAGGAAGTAGCCGCTCAAGCTAAAAGTGCCATTTAAATGCATTGAGAATTGTGCTAAGGTGGAACTATTTTGAGGCTAGCTCAAGCGGCGCAACTCTATGGCTCTGGGTCTACGTAATAAAGTGGCCAATCAGTGTTAAGATCTTTATTATTACTGACACATACGCAATACTGACAACTGCAGCACAAGATATTAATAATCCTGGAGATGTTTACCCCATGTTGAGCAGTCAGTCAGTCAGGTTATATGGCACTTGGATGGTGGTATGGGTCGTGACAGTGTCAAAATGGTGTGTTGCTAAAATCCTTCACCACCGCAGTCCAGGGAACGTGTTGACACCACTTTTATTTATTTAGCCACATGACATGTTCCTGGTTTCCTCTTCGAGCCGGCCACATATTTGTCCAAATACAGGAGACATGCCCAAGGGTGAGAGAGAGGAGCCATGGGATATGAAGCTTAAGTTAAGACATTAAAGCTGAAGCACCTGATATTTCTACTTTGTACTTGACCCATAAAAATTACTCACTTAAAATACAGCATACCAGAAGAAAAATCAAAAAACAAAATCAGGTACAGCAACTTTTAGGGTTAAAATGATTAGATGTATTGAAAAAAGAACTAATATAGGAAATTGCAGACAATCATAATAAAGTGGTTTAAGGTTGTGGTCGTGGGCTCCAGTGCAAGTTTTTATAATCCTGGTTAAAACTCAAGGGGGCTGGTATGTCAGGCTAGGTTTTTGCCTGATTTGAACCTTGTTTAGTCTTGGTTTAGGTCTGGTTTAGACCTGGTTTATGCTCAATTTAGACCTGGTTAAGTCCTGTCTGTTTTTTTTGGTATTAGTCTTTGTTTAATTCTCGTTTAGTTCTGGTTTAGTCATCGACTCTCAGTGGGCCCCCTTTACATTTTGGGCTCCAGTTCAATGGCATTGGCTGGACTGCCTGTAAGAAATGTTAGGTATTAGCAAAATGACCTCAAAGATGTACTTTTTAAAGTTGCTTGATGACAGAAATAGTTACATAATGCAAAAATAAATACATAAATAAGTGTGACCTATTCCTTTGGTAATCTACATACTTCTGGTATATCTGATATGCATATGCATACATACGTATAGATATCTGGGACACACTGCCATGCATTAGCTAATGTCTTCAGCAATGCACCATACAGCCTTACATGTTGACCCTATATAGCAGTGATGTCATTGGGTCATGACAGTGTGTACAGTATATCACAGATCATTCTTCATGTTACCTCAGATAGTTGTTAAGCTATAAACAGAAATCCATCCTGGTGGGTTACTAGCAGCTGGTTCTCCTAATCACCTCTGGGTTCATCTAAAGGCATTTCTTTACAAAAACTTAACATGTTGTTTTGACATTCCTGCTTCTCTCCACCATTCAAAGACATGTAGGTGACTTGAGAAATCTCGCTTTTCAGGGTACCCAGAGTAAATTAATCAATAATAATAATGTATTGGTTTTATATAGCACTTTTCTGGGCACTCAAATACACTTTATTATTACATTATTAATTTACTCCACACTCACACTGCTACTTGTGTAGCCACAGCTGGCCTGTGGCAGTCTGGCATAAGCCTGCACTGTAAACCCAAACAGTACAATGAGCTCAAAAGTTTTATAATCAGAGAAATCAAAAGTAGTAACCAAGTCAAACCAGCGTAAAACTTATTACTGGACTCAACTTTTACTGTAGTTATA
>JAVQKC010191169.1:0-30097 GCA_036025475.1 Philypnodon macrostomus | reverse complement strand
ATAAAGCTGTTCTTACATGAGACACAGAGGTGGTCAAAGTACTCTCACTCTTTCTAGATTTAGAAGTAAGAGTACAGTTACTTCAAAATATTATTACTCTAGTAAAAGTCAAAAGTATTGCGCAGTAAAACTACTCTATGGAGTACAATTTATTTAAAAAGTACATGTGACTGAGTAAATGTAACTGAGTAAATGTAACTCAGTAAATGTAACTACTGTAGTACTACCCACCTCTGGACCCAGGGCACACTGACAAAGACGTGGTAGCCAACGGCATTGTAGACAATAGAGGTATGGTGGATGAAGTCTTGCCCAATAACAGAAAGGAAGTATGAATTGTGGGGGAATCTGTCTGCCAACCTTCTGTTTAGGATTTACTATTACTTACTGTTACTTGTGCTCATGCCATGTAATTATTATTGTTTCTCCAGTTTCATGAGAACTTGAAATCTACTGAAACTACTCCAAGAACGAGATGTCTGAATCTTTAAGTTAAAATGTTATACACAAACATATAACATATGTCCCATCAAACACGATTCAGTATTATGACAATGATTGTTGCACATGTTGTGAATCCAACCCGAGCCTAGTGTTGCTAAGTAGTAGTTTAGCACAGTTTAATTAAAGAAGTATACTCAGGAATAGAGTGTGAAGATGCTGTAGCTGTATAGATCTTTGTATTGGAGAGAAAGAGTGATGGGTCTCTCAGTCACTCCAATAAAACTAAATGGACTTCAGCCAGCCCCTTAAATTGAACCTTATAGACTCTGATGACTTGGCTCAAAAGTATCTTTGCTCAGCTCTAAGTTAAAGTTGAGCTAAAGACTCTCGGCTGCACAGGGAGACGTCAGTGTAAGGTTTGTGTGTTTTTACTCCAGTATGGATCTGTCAGTCTCCATCCATCACAGCCAGAGATGGGAGCAGAGCGACCGCTCACAGCCCAGTGACATGTGCTGACAGTGAAGACGAACAACTCAAAATGTGGCTTTAAAAATGTTCTGTTTGTTGGTGAGATAAACCACAAGAATTGGACACCCAGCCTTTGGACAGACAAACACACACATTGTTCAGCGTAATTGAGTCTATTCATTATATGACAACCTTCACCGTCGTCTATTCATTATTGTTTTACACATCTATTCTACCAGTAATATTTGCAACAAAATGTTTAACTTTAGTCCATCCGCTGACCTCTACAGCAATATCAATATCAATGTCAGAGTTTGTGCAGGCTACAGCACCATTCAAATAATGGTCAAAGTGGTAACCCATGAACTCTGATTTGATGTAGAGGCAAGGGTAGGGATAAGATAACATATGAATTATAACTGTATCACTGTCAAAGTTAGATGTTGGGTGGACATATATTGTTCTCTCTCTGTTGTGTCAAAAGATTAAAAAGGCATATGGACAAGGTTTTTGTTAAGAAGCTGTTTCATAATGATTTTGGAGTTAACTGGTCAGTGATCTGAAATGGATAAAACCAGACCTGGCCAAAATCAACATTTTTAAACATTTTAAAATTTCTCATTTTGAGAAACCTCCGAGTATAGCTTTCACATCTCAGAACAAGACAGAACAAGACCCAAAGTGGCCACAATTACTGTGGAAAGTAATTTGTTTATTCTGGGTAGAAAAATATCATGCTGATTGCTGACAGCCATCAAAATCAAACCAAATTCCAACAGTTGGTGTTACAACTGCCTTTTTGGAAAATCAAAATGGTTGGTGCTCTCAGTAGACTTCTGCTACATATTTTCAGCATATTATTCACTGCATAAACGTCCCAAATCTGTGTCTAATGTATGTGTTTTCCATATGCAGATACATTTACAGATGTTTGTATCACTGAGAACACTGCACAGAAGGTTTTATTTCCACTTCACACAATCAATCGTTTCTGTGCAGACTGTGAATAGAAGCACTCTGGCTGACTTCAGTTCTTTTAATTAAACCTGGTGGGTGTGAGCATTAGCCCCTTTTATTTACTCTAACTGTCCACTGAGCCACAGTACCCTCTCACACTGAGCACAGTGCTTGTTTTCTTAACCCCTGATTCAAACCAATTCAGCCGTACCATTAAAAGTTTCATTTAGGAAAATCAAGGCATTATCAGTGAGGTTTTTGCATCGGCAGATCCTTCAAAATTTCAAGCAAGGAAGCAATAAGTAATGATTTCTGTGGATATTTTGACGGTGCAAAACCTCCAGCCTCCTCTGCATTTTCAATCAGCCTAATGAGATGTCCAACTCAGAGCTCTGAAGTGCTCTCTTTGGAAAGATTGTTGATTAAAAGAGTAACACAATGCTAAATGAGGCGATATACTGTACCAAGTTCAGAATAATTGTAACACATAGGGACTAGGAAATACCACCATAGACGTTAGACACTTCTATGTGGTATTTTACACATTTATTGGTAGTATTTTTGAGATGATGGTGGTATGTCACATAAATAGCCACAGCTGTCATGGGGCAGACTCACAGAGATGTGGAAACAGCCATATTTATCTATGCCTTCTCTGATCAAATGTTTATACTAGTCACTTTTGGGTGAAGTTTGTCATAAAGTGATACTTTTAGGAGGGTTTCTGTATTTCACTTTTTGTGACTAGTATATTCAGACAAGGTGGGTATTGCCCAAGGACACAACAGCAGTGTGCGAAGATTGAGCCACCCACTTTTTGATTACTGGGCCACCTGACTGTACCAATAGTAGTGACATTGGTAGCACAATATTAGAAGCATTAGTAGTATCAAAGCTGTAGCCCCAGAGGTTTCCTAAAACAAGAAATTGTTCAAATAAGTAGGTAATATGCCATAATTATTATTCTGCTTTAGTCCCTCCCCCGGCCTTTACTACAGCAACATCAAATCTGAATTTGTGGGGCTACCATTTTGACCAATAGTCATTGAGTTTTTGAATGGTGTGGTTGCCTATGCAAACTCTGATTTGATGTTGCTGTAGAGCCATGGGAGGGACTAAAGTAAAATAATAACTATGACATACTTACTTTACATCATAGAACAGGGTCAGCCAGAACAACTGTAAGCATTTATCAATTATAAAACCTTACAATATTTAGTACTTTACTTGAATACAGGTTTTGAGCACTTCATCCCCCCGACCCTCTGCATACAGCAGGTGTGGCCCATCTATTTTAATAGTCCTACTTATTTGTGACTGTGAAGCCATGCAGGAAGTGGTTAGGCCCTAATCATCTGACCTGTTTTAAATAGTTCCTGGTAGTGAGGTGTGGCTCAGGTGTGTTGTGTTGCTGTAGTGGTTGTAAGAACTGTGGATTTTCGATTTCTAAGAATATGGCCACAAAGTAAAGATATGGCCTGGTCTTTTTCAAGTGTGCAGCACATACATGAACCACAAGGTCAGATCTAGATGTGCAACAGGAGCAATAGAAATCTCCTTCCTTCAGACTGTACCACGGCTAAATGTTGCATATTCTAACAAAAGCCTTTTTTTTTTAACTTCCCTGCGAGGAATCTAAATGTGTTCAAAACAAATGCATGTAGACCGATGCCGTGCCTTATTATCATATTTTAACCTTGGCCAAAGAAAGAAAGCATCTCGGGGGATAAATTGAATTTGCAGATGCCCATAGTACAATCTTATTATAGGGGGACAGTAAACGACCATGAAGCAAAAATGCAGAAGAGAACAATAACTGCAGGATTGTCTATGTTTTCATGTTTTCACTTTTATGGATATTGGTGTTTTTTCTCTGCGGCTAAGGCAGTTTTATTGGGGGCTTAGAAAGAATCACATGACACAACACAGAACATAATAATGGATTTTTATAATAGAAAATTCTAACCAGCCATTTAAATGAAATTCTCCCTTCTCAGCCGAACCATCTAAATTTAGTCAAAGGGGAGCTTTTTGCGTCACTGTTCATGGACCTTTTTCACCTGCGATCCACCACTGTTCATCACACTGATATGGGCCTCTCCTTGTCCTTATACAGGCTAATGCAGCTGACATATTTTAACATGTATTTAATGTTTCAAGTCGGCATTCTGCATTCAGATTGTTCAATTTGTAGTTAGAGATGTTGTGAAAATTACATTTAATCTCTCTTAAAGGTTACAAAAGTCACAGAAACTTTAATTGTTAATTTTGTGTGCTGGATTTTGTCTTTTTTTTGCCTGGACTCATTCCTATACCTTCTTTACCTTCTTTACCTTCTTCACTTCCCTTTTGCTAGTATCTTTTGGTATTAAAAATCTGTAACATTTAGCCTCACATTAGCTACACATACACCTCAACCACACCTCCGATTTACCCAAGCCATATTTATACCAAACCACCACACTCTGTCCAACTTTGTCTCTGTTCTCTCGACCCACCTTCCCTCCCCTCTCTGTCTCATGTTTTGCCTTCCAGCCTCCAGACGCCCACAATTAGACCCTGGGGGACCCTAGTCAGCTGATGCACAATGAGTCTCGTCCAACCCAGCTATCATTGCCTGCATCCTCCTTTACCAGAACCAATGTCATACCATGATTCCCATCCAGACTTCCCTTCAATGAACTCTCAAATGTTCATTGTTGTTGTGGTTTGGTCCTTGCTAGTGAAACAGAATGAATTATTGTATATGATTTTTATTTGCTCTGTTTTCAAACCTCGTGGCCAATCGATCCAACAACATCACTGCTTTTTGCGTCTTGTCTGTTTGTTTGTTCTTTTTGTTCAAGTTCAGAACGAAATGAGCTCCATCAGATTTTACTCAGCATGAAGCACCAAATAGAAAGCTGAAGGAGTATATAGTCTGTGGCCCTCACCTTGAATAGCCTTACACTGTGACTGTAGAACATAATGCAACTTACAGCTTGGTTGCTTTGTTGTTAATTCAGAAGTTAAGCTTGAAATCACAGAGTAAACCACAGCTACTAATATGTCAGCACTAGAGAATCACACAATGTACTGGCAGTAGTTGACAATCAGGGAGGAAATGTGTGGAGGTTGTCATGTACACACAATGGCTTTGTACAAATCACCAACCTGATTGTGTGGATAATCATCTAATTATGTTGCTTACAGTAATGGCTGCCAGGTTGCATTCCTGCCACTTGTCCATTATCTCATTGGTGCAGATGGATGTGCCAGCTGTGCCTCACAGTGACACATTGTATGCTTGTTTAAGCCCAGCATCTGACTTTGGAAACACAACATACGGAGACAATATTTAATTATAATCTCTGCCCATTTTATCAGGTACATTGATTGAATAATAGTTATCACGAACTGGCCGAACCCTTCTCAAGTTCAAACAGAGCAAAACATATCTTGGAAAGTGGTGAGGATTTCTTTGATGGAATGATAGCAAAATACAAAAAAACATCCAGTCAGACAGTTCTTTGGGTGATGTCTGAGGTCAACTGAGTGTTGCCAAGGTGATAGAAGGACTCCAAGAATCATGCTACAACCAAGGTCTAGCAGCAGAATCTCATGTTGGGGCTACTTAGGCTTGGGTTCTACCTAATAAAGTGGCCAGTCAGGGTATGTACGAGCAGCATATGGGACATTTACCTAATAATTAAGGAAATGTCTGCCTCCCTCTGGTTTTGTGCAGTGCATGGTCATTGTCCAACAGAACAAAGTCTAATCATATTGTGATCGCTAATGAAAAGATGCGCACCCTAATATTAATTAACATTGTCCTTCCTCAGAGCACAGCAATCAGCACGTCTGGGAGCCAGTCTAGGAAGCGTCCCAAAAGGTTATTCATTATAAACTGTTAAGTGACACTAATCAATAAAACCTAATATGACACAGGATGAGGCTGTGTGGACAAGATCAAGTTTGAATATACACAACAGTGATGCTTTACAGAGATTTTCCATGCTAAAGACCAATGTCAAAACAGTTATATTGATGCGGTGACAATAATAACTTGGGCCGCAGAAGACGAAGAAAAACATGTTGGAGTGAAAGTAATGAGTTTACACAAAGCCGTCTGGATGGACCACTGAGAGCCGATGACAGAGACAGCAACAACGCCACCATGAATAATGAAAGAGGAAATTAGTAGAAGGAATAAAATGATGGCAAGAATACAAATGCCATATAAAAACACTGTTTGGATCCGAGAGGTGTTTTATGAGGCACTTTTGTAGGAGATATTATTTAACAAAGTTATATAACGCTGCTCTGGCATCACAGCCCAGCTTCCTGTTCATCATAAAAGAAAGCAAAGACTGAACCAAAGATTAAAAGTTCTGAAAATATATCAAATGTAGCTGTAGTATAAGACCCACTCAAAACCATAATAATCGTTTTCATTTCTACCATATTAAGATATCAATGTGGAAACCTGGGCTGCATTCAAGTGGTTCTCAAATCTCAAATAGCTGTTAAAAGCTGCATGGTCGCTGGTCACCACTGATAAAAGACCTGTGCTTTAACCAGGGATCTTGTAGTTTAAGGGTAAATGCCCACTGAGCCACAACCATCTTACATTGACGGCTAAGCAAAAGTAATCAATGTCTTTTTTTCTGGAATTGGCAGCCCTATATATTTTTATGTACAGAATTCTTCCTTGGCGGATTGTTTGAATAGTTTTTGTGAAAACATTTCAAGTTAGTGGCATTTTACCATCACAAAATCAAAACAAAAATGGCTTATTATACTAATGACAAAATAGAAGGCTGCACAATTTCAATGTGAAGTTCTAGTACCAACAGCCAAAAGGTCAGACATGTCAACAAATAAAGACATCGCACTAGATTGTCATGTATGCATTGGTGTGTGATTGTCATTTTCCAGATGCACACTGGGTAATTGTTTATTGAGTTATTGATGTTCTCATTTATTTTTCCTATTCTCATTAGGACTGATTGTTTTGGCCTTGAGCCACACAAAGACGTTCAAGCGTCCTGAATGTGCTTCTTCTTTCAACCCTTTAAGCTTTTTGTTAGTCATTATTTGTCATTGAATTGAACTGAATGTAATGGAGCTTTAGTGGATTTGACATGCTACCATCTGTAGAGCTTTCAAAACAACTATCCGGTGCCAACCACAAATTATGTGATTATGAAGCTTCTGCTGAGTGTTGGTAAAACTAAAAATGAATGCAAATGTGTGCCTCTATAAGGTTGAATGATATACATTTAACTTAATGAGGTAATAATATTAATAATGGATCCAATTTATATCGCTTACATTTTGGGTACATTCATGTCAGAGTCACACATTGATGGTGATAAAGCCACATCTTCCCTGGGGCATACTGACAGAGACATGGAAACCATTTAGCACCAATAGCCTCTCCGACCACCACCAATTACACAACCATATTTATACTTGGGCAATGTGGGTCAAGTGTCTTGCCCAAGGGAAGGACAGTTTAACAGGGAGTTAAAGTCATTTTTGTTTCACTCTGATCCACAGAGGTGTTTTACAGGGTTTATTGTTGTGTAAGGAATCCCTCTAATTTAGATGAAAATTTCCACATTCCTTTAACCGCCTGATGCTTGGTGTGAACAGCAGATTTGACTCGAACATACGTGTGGCTCAATTGGCTTAATGCAATGTAACAGGCTTATAATCTGTTTGAGCATGTGAGCAAGTAAAAATGGCTATATAGTGGCCTGTGAGTGTGGGGCTTTATGGGGAAAAAGTTGGAACATTGAGCAATTTTCAATGAAATTACTGCACTTCACTCCAGAACCAGGGCTATCTCTCAAGGCATAAAACTGTGAAAAGACAGACAGGGGGAAAACCAGTGAAGTCCTTGCATTGGGCCGCGGGTGGAATACAGAGAGGGGCACAAGATGAAGTAGATGGTGATGTGTCAAAGATGGATGGTGATGGCTGCAGGGACAGATAAATGGTGTAACACACTGTGACATTGGTTGGAGCGAATAAATGGTGCGTTCCTTCTCCCTGCATGTGCACCGAGCTGCTTCTCTGTCATTTTCTTGGTCATTTGTTTTGTACGTGACCCGGGTAGAATCTGCAGAGAAAAACAAGTAAGATGGCTGTATAAAGAGCGATATTAACATTTCTGTATTAATATATGGGTCACTCATTCTAACGCAAACGCTTTAGGCAGATTTGAGGGCATGGTGTAAATAGCTTTCAAAATATGTTATTATTTTGTTATTTTTGTCATTGAAATGCAAAGTGAGCATTCAAAAGTCCACTTTACTATACAATTTTGAAGGACAGTGGATTTATCACATCATTGTATAGACTGCTCACATCTTTCTGTCTCTTCATGCTACACTGCAGACTGACTAAACCAAGTGAAGATACCTAGTTACTATAATGGTAAGATGATAATGTAAATATTTTTATCATAATCTAATCATAGTCACTTTGTATTTAGTGATACACGACAAACACAGGCCATTTTGAAAGCATTACTATTGTATGTCTGTAACATTGGCACAATACTGTACATGCCCAACAACATCATGACGATTTCAGAAACTCTGCCACTGCCTCATGACTCGTCTCATCCGGCTATTTGATGTTTCAGATGTAGGTACCTCGTGACCTTGCTTTGCTTATTAGCACATGGATAGATAGACTGCATTATTAAAGACAGCAAGGAGATGTTCCCTTTATGTCAGTTATATTCTCATTATTCATATTTGCATTGCCTTTCAAGGTTTACCTGCTTACCCCTTTACTGTGCACACAACGGCTCAACCAGAAGAATATTATAGTGGTGCAATTGCTGTAACAAAATAAAAGATGCAGTAATGAAAATGCATGTCATAGCTGTATCCAAAGCAACAAGCAACCCATAAGATATACAATTTAAAGAGGGCTGTGACTAAAATGGAATTGGATTCTTCTGAATAAAAAGCCGATATACCTCCATGTTTAGACCTATCATTACATGGTGCAAAGTGGTAGTTTTTCCTCCTCTTTTGTGTGGCTCAATTTTTCCCTACCAAGGGGGATTATTTATACTTGAGTACACAAGGCCAACTCATTCTAATTAAAAGCTCTGTAGATGTCTGTCATATTTTAGAAACAAATTATTATGTTTTGCCAATTTGAAATATTCCTGCACTAGATACAAGACTCTCCACGGACTCACTCACCACCATTAAGAGAATACATCAAGATAAAACCTATGACTGGCAGAACCACCAGAGCTATGACTAGAGGTGACTGTGAGGTATAGAAACGTACCACCTTTGGACAGTCAGTCCTCTCAGTCAGGGGCTGTACCATCCCTCACACAAAGAGAATCTCCCACACACAACACCTTCAAAACTCACCTTAAAAACTGTCTCAAATCAAAAGTGTACTCACTAGAGCTGTTCAGACCTCATGGTGCATGCATACATATACCGTACACATTTTTACTCTGTTGTTAGCGGTGCATGCATACATATATGTATGTGTTTACTCTGCAATCTTTAACACTAAAGTATTTTATACTGTTATATATATATATATGTATGAATGTATGACTGTATGAATGCATGAATATATGAATGTTTGAACGTACTTGAATAGATCACCAGTGTCTTGGTCGTCTCCAAGCGGCAGCAGAGGACCAACACATCTGGCTTTATCTGCAAATTGAATCTGAAGTGACTTATTTATATAGATTTATTAGGAGCTGCAGCACTTTCAAAATACTGAAAGCACTTGCACTTTATATATAGGCATCTTATTCCTTGTTTAAATGTGAAATTATTGAGTGAGTTACAAATAAATAAAAATAAATAAATAGATTGGGGTGGGCGATATGGCGATAGTAAATGTAATCGTGATATGAATTTATGACGATCTGCTAGAAGATCCTTGAATCGTGATACAGTGCATTCATTTGTGCTCTGCTCTTTACTGTCATTTTACTTGTAACAATGAGAGAGTTCATATTAATAAAATAGGAAAATAAATAGTATTATGTATTATGATGAACATTGTATTGAATGTACATTTAATTTGAAGATAAAAAGGTTTTTGAAGCAGTAGACGTAAAACAAAAACATACACAGTTAACTAAAAACATATTTAAATTGTGATCTTGATCTTAATAAGACTCCAACTTTTAGACCTATTTCTGCAGTTTAGTCCACTAAATCAATTTGTCCCTACAGGGCTACCATAGACGTGGCTAACGTTTACGTTGTCTAAGAAATAAGAATATTGGATATGGATTTGACAAATATGTGTGTCTTTTGCCTGCATTTTTAAGTTTGTATATGCTATTGACCAATGTTTACAATGGGTATAATGACTATGATAGAATAATAAGCTTTTAACGCATTTGAGTAGCCACATTGTCAGTAATGTACAGGGCTTTGCAAAAGGTTTGACATTTACAAAGCATGACATACAGAGCAAACAAAAATCTTCAAAATAATCACTATATCAGCAGGATGCACTGTCCTTCACCCTGCTTTATTTTTTTGTGTGCTTCATGTTGGGCCAACCATAAAATGATTTTCTTCTGTCAGGACAGAGGGCAGCGTGCTCCGGAAAGTCTGTGAGGTCGGAGACAGTCCAAGTGAACGGATGGATGCATCAGTAGTTCGTTCGCATTTCTGCCCCTTGACTTGAATAAAAAGTTCCTATAGCAGCTCCCAGTCTCTCGGGGGTGGCTGAGCTTAAATACACTAGTGAATTCAGATAAAGCCTATGCTGCTGTTCTGGTGTGCAAGACAAGGTATTAAGGTCTATGTACAGGTATTTTTAATGTCAATGGGACAATGCAAAATTGCTTGATTGTAAACATATTATTAAAATTTTTGTATGCCAGATTAATATAGTAATAATGGAATATTGCAATGAGTGCGGGATTGTGGTTAACAAAGGTGATTATTACAATAAGCAAAAGCATGTAATAACTTGCGATATTCTAATGCCATATAATTCAGTTTTGGTTTCTCAGTCAGAAATAATGCAAGGAAAAGGTGGTCTCAGAAGTCCACTTTAGTCGTGATTTAGGCCAACTTTAATCGTGATTTAGGCCAACTTTAGTTGTGATTCAGGCCAACTTTAGTTGTGATTTAGGCCAACTTTAGTCCTGATTTAGGCCAACTTTAGTCCTGATTTAGGCCAACTTTAGTCCTGATTTAGACCAACTTTAGTCCGGATTTAGGCCAACTTTAGTCGTGATTTAGGCCAAATTTAGTCCTGATTTAGGCCAACTTTAGTCCTGATTTAGGCCAACTTTAGTCCTGATTTAGGCCAACTTTAGTCCTGATTTAGGCCAACTTTAGTCGTGATTTAGGCCAACTTTAGTCCTGATTTAGGCCAACTTTAGTCCTGATTTAGGCCAACTTTAGTCCTGATTTAGTTTTTTAGTCCTAGTTTTTCCTTAATGACTATTTGTTTATTTGTTGTTTGTTTGAGTAGAGTGGAAGAATCACTGAATATATATATGAATATCTATGCCATTGTGAGATAAGGGCAACTATACAACTCCACAAAGTATGTACATAGAAATAGCTTTGTTTACGAGCATTTACCCCTGTACTACAAAATCCCTGGTTTGAGTCCAGGTCTGGGAACAACCTTTACCACTGCATGAATAAAAAAACATTGCCTTGGTGGAGGTCTGCTCTCTCCGAGTATAGTTTACCAATAAGGTTCTTTTATGAGACAATGTAGTCACTATAGTTTCTTTGCCTTGCTCTTGATACAAAAGCTTTTTTTATCTGCCTGAAACTATGGAGTCTTCATCAAATGTACAATGAAACAAAACGTAGAGTTAAATGGTAATGTAATAATGAAGCCCACTGAGAATTGTATAATGTAAACAAGCGACCTATGAACAAAGGTTCAATGGGAGTATGCTGTACAGAAGTGAGAGAGAGTGTCTGGCTTTTCTTTGCCTGAATTACATTCAATGGAAGAAAAACAGAACTAAAATGGTGTATGCCTCTGGGCTGTACCTCCGGCAACTGCTGCTGTGCTTGACAATATTTACTCTGTAGTGAGACAAAGACTATACACAGGAGTTTTCCTTTGGTAAAACAATACAGAAAATCAAATATTTATTCTTGTAAGACATTGTAGAATTATGTATTAAATCACTGACCTAATCCAAAGTCTATATTTTGTTTATTCAATTTTATTATCATAGCCTAAACATTCTATCAATGTCACATCACCCTTTATTGAACATAAGCGTTCCATCAAGCAGACAAGCCATTAACCTGTTTTAACAGGTCAGTGAGACACATACAGAGTGACTTCAGAAGACTTGAGGCGCTGACTGACATATAAACAAGAGCGATTCTCATAAATAATTTAGCTAATGTCTGTATTTACTCTGCATTCAACATAAATCTCAGGACACTAATTGTTCTATGGCGTCTGGGCATTCTCTGGCGGACATCTCTCAATTTTTATGACTTAAACAAGACATGTCCTAAGTCAGATCCAAGGAGGAGTCATGGTAAAGTTTTAAAGGGTCCTTGGGTAAAAACTAAATGTATTGTTTTATGGCCAGAACTTTCAAACAGCATTTTAATAGCTATGTATGTATACTTGAGCATACTCAATTTGGTTGTTGAGTTATACATTTTCTGTTTGGTGGGAAGGAGGCCCACGCTGGAGGGACCATGTCTCTCGGCTGGCCTGGGAACACCTCGGGATTCCTCCGGAAGAGCTGGAGGAAGTGTCTGGGGAGCGGGAAGTCTAGCGTCCCTGCTTAGACTGCTGCCTCCACGACCCGGCCCCGGATAAGAAGATGGATTGATGGGTACTAAAAGATCTAAATATTGTGTTATGACTCGTGATTCCCAAATAGTGCATCAGGAAATATGGTAGTGACACAGATTTTTAAATACATCTGTAAAGACGTGTGGTGCTCAGATGCCTGGATGTCTACATAGTGTCAGGATCAGTAGTTTCCTGTTTTATTTTGTGACTTGTGTTTTGGTTTTGCTTCCTGTGTTTCCTCCTGTGATTCCCTCGTGTTTGATTACCTGCCACGCCCCGATGTGTTTCACCTGTGTAACTCTGTATTTAGTCCCTGTGTCTTCCCCTGTTCAGTGTCTGTGCATTATTCGTCAATGAGTGGGGTCAGTGTCATTGTCGTGCGTGTTTCGTTTGTCCTCCATTCCAAGGTTCCCCAGTTTTTGAGTGAGTTTTGTTCCTGTTTTTGGACTCTTTTCGTACTGTACTGTAGTAGTCTCTGTAGTTTTGACCACTCTTTTCGTACTGTTTCCCTTTTATTATTAAAGTTCCTCGAAAGTCTGCATTTCGGTTCTGTTTTTCCCCATGGATATCCCCACCCTGTGACACATAAATTTAGTTGGATAAAAAATGAGGCCATTTGAGGACCATTGTAATAGGCAGTATATTGGCACTTTGAGAAATACAGGTATAAGTGCTTAGACCTACAGTAGACTTTGTCATTAAAAATCTAGGCCTAATCCATTTTTGAAACAGCTGTTCTAATGTGTCAAACGTAATGTGACGCCTCAGGTCTAGTTCATTTGAGGTTGCATGCTAATTGGCACAGCTCAACCTCAGCTCTTATAAGATTTATGCTTTTTTAAAAACACATAACATTTCCAGCTGCTTTCCTTAATATCTCCTGTGTGTTCAGCAATCACTTTTATTTCCATAAAACTAACGGAGCATTTTGTGACAAATGCCTCTGCAGGTTTCTAAATGTTTTTGCTCTGTCTGCTCCTGTGCTTTTATTAAAAATGAAAATCCACCGGCCATAACTCATAATTGTAATGCCATTAGTGAGTAGATAATAGAAAAATCCTTGTGTTTGAGTTAAAATCGCTAGGGATATCTATCACTTTCACAATGATGTGCACACGCTGCACGCTTTAGGAGGGTTATATAAACACACATGAAGCCTATTCAATCACTAGACAAATCGACAGAGCAAGAAATAATAGATAAATATTTTACTTTGCTACTGCATTTGGATACGCACTTAGCTAACAAAAACATGACTGTATTCCTACCAAAAATGGCATGGTGTGGTCTATATAGGATTCATATCACTTTCATCAAGTCATAGAAACACACATAGAGGAGACGTTGATAGTTGTATGATGATCTTAGGGGTTTGCTATGGGCCTTAGGCGGTTTATAGTCCCACATTCATTCACTAGGGGTAGTTCAGAGTCACAATTCTCTTAATATTTTACAATTTTATTTATATTTAGGCTTCCAATAAGTGGAACAGAAACATTCTCAAACTTTCTCTGACCAACTTCTGGAGCCTGGCCCACCTTTTGGGAACTGCATTTTAGTGGCGTTACAAGGCAGCTACTATATCATGCACTCAAATTGTCAAACGTAGATTTCAAGTGAAGGGAAAAAAATGATATATATGGGCAGGAAGTATTGACCATTGGTGAATTCATTTGATTTGGCCTTGACACATACATAATATACACTTCAAGACTCAACATGAATATAGAAAATAAACTGCTTCAATAACATGGGTGGCATGCAGACAAGTTGTGTTGGAAATGAACTGCATAATGTCTCTCCTTAATGACATTGTACTACACATATAATCAAGTTAACATAAACAGGCAATCATAGTCTAATGGAGCAAATACCTCTATTTCACACAACATAAGGCAAACTTTCAGTCTATTCTTCCTCAAAAGTGCAGTAGTTATGTTTGCTACACAACAAAACAATGTCATTACGTCTCTTTGCTTGTGCCCCCTGCTGGGCCCTATTAGTCAGGTGCACATGTCACATGCTGGAGTCCAATGAATTATGTTTCCTCAAGCTCACATCATCCGAATCATTGTAGCTGCACACACACACACACATACACACAGAGACACACACACCCCACCCTTCGTGAACCCTGAAAGGTGTTGCCTCGGTCGGTGCACTAATGTTCACCATCGTCCTCGCCATGGCAACAGGACTACTAAGTTCGCTCCTCCGTCACAAATGCTCACAATATGTCTGAGAAATCACGGTGATGAGGTTAGCGTGTGGTTTTGACAGCGCCATGCCCAAAACTACACATGTACAAGTATCATTAATTACATCCATACCACATACAAGTACTGTGTATAAAGGTTGTTCACTCTCAATAAAACTGTCAGTTCTCCAGTGAAATGAGAGCAACACACAGACCTTTTTTCCCTTAACTATATTGTAGGTAGATACCTCATGAAGTACAATGTTTACTCACCTCTGCTAAAGTTAGTATCTTTGACTCTATGTTGCAATGGATCAGAATTGTAAGCTATAGTCGCACACAGATCATTTATGCGGCAGTGGCGCAGTGGGTAGGCGCTCGTCCTTCAACCAGAGGGTCGGTGGTTCGAGTCCCCGTCCGAGCTGTCGTTGTGTCCCTGGGCAAGACACTTAACCCACATTGCCTATGAATGAACGTGGTTGCGTGATTGGTGTTAGGTGGTGGTCAGAGGGGCCGTAGGCGCAAACTTCTGTCAGTGTGCCCACCGGGTGTGACTGTGGAGTGAATGAATAATGTAATGTAAAGCGTATTTGAGTGTTGAGAAAAGCGCTATATAAAACTAATGCATTATTATTATTATCTATGGCTTGTTAATGTTCTTTAAGAAAATCATTAAAACATCCAACTTTTTGCTACCAGGTTTAACCAACAAACGAGACAAAAACACATAACACAGGCAACGAGAGCAGAGGCAGCAATGATGCAGAATGAACTGATTAAAACGCCTGCTTGGTTCAACTTACTATTGTGACTTTGAGTACCAGTGCTAATGTTAAACAGCTGCAGCACAAACAAGCCCATGGCACGTTTAGCAAGTGATCTTTGGTCACTGTGTGCCTCGGCGGAGCAGTAATGAGACGAGTGGGGACATTATCCTGATTAAAATCAATTCCTATTGGATTCCAGTGTGCCACATTCCCTCCATTCACTCATCAGGGTGCCGCAGAACAGCCCTGAAAACACTGCTCCCGAGTGTGAATTCTCATCCATGGTCATGAACACACACGTGAGGCATGACACGCAATTCCCGAAAGCCATTACTGTTTTGTAGTTTGAGCTAATCACTAAAGCCGTAATATAGGGAAACTGAATAGATGAATTCATATTTATATGTGTGAATAGGCTATCCATTTTAAATTAAAGGCTGTATAATAAATTACAGAAGTCCCTCTGGAGTGGCCTAATAATATACATCATTGTTATGTGATCATTACTAGGAAATAGTTAATTTGACTTAATAACTATTAACTCTATTTGTTGGCCTCATTATTCCAATTCCTATAGGCCTTTTATATCCCATAGCAGATAGGTATAATCTGTTTGCTGGTAGCCTATTTGTGCCTGAAATGCAAGGCCCTCTTGAAACCTTACATAACCCTCAAATCAGCTGCAGGCTTTTGGTAGGCAGCTGTAGTATTCACTTGAAAAAAATCTATTGTCAGTGAAATACCAAGGTAAAATCAATGCATACATTATAAAAAGTGAATGTTGACAGAAAGACAGAAAGAGATATTATACTACCGGATTTAGTTTTCACCTCAAATTTATGGAGGGAGATGTGGAGGTGCCAAACAGAAACATAAAGTCATGAGAAAAGTAAACAAAGCCAAGTGACAGAAGTACGTAGGAAGGATAATAGGGAGGAAACGAGGAAGCAAGCAAGAAAGGGAGCGAGCTAATTCCTGTCCCGTGCAGGCTGCAGTGAAGCGCGAAGCTCCCACTCAGCTGTGTCTCCGCTCAACCCGCCACACGCACCGTCCCTGCCAACAGCGAAGAGCTTTGGCGCCTCTTCCCGAACAGACAACACACGCTCCTCCCGGTCTTCACTGACGCCTAGTCCGCCCTGACAGCACCTGTGACCGGGGCGAATCCACGCACAGTACGGCAACTGAGCACCATGGAGAGCGCAAGCAACGGGTCGGACGCGGACTATTGGAGCCAGTTCCCCGCGGTTTACAAGAACAACAGCCTCTGTCGGAACTTCACCGACGCCAGCAACAATACGGGCTTCGCGGACGTGAGATGCGGGACGGACCGGAGAGGACCTCTGGGCGACTCGGAAGACGACACGAACCCGGTGATCATCGCGATAGTCATCACCGCCCTCTACTCCATAGTGTGTGTGGTGGGGCTGGTTGGAAACGTGCTGGTTATGTACATTATTGTCAGGTAAGAAAAGTGCCTTTCTTTGTGGAACTGTCACATTAGCCTGAAATGAATCCGTCAGCAAACTCTTTACCGTGAAGTACCATGAGGCTAGCCTGTTGCTGCCGTAGAGCGCATAAATATGTGTGTTTCTATGGCTCATTTGAGAGCGTGTGTATTATTGACAGCGTAGCCACTCAGGGCCAGTTTGTGCGTAAAATGCCTCCAACCTCACCTCACCGTTGGTGCGCGCGTAAAACGCAACTGGGGAATTAGAACATTTAATGTGCACCAGCTGGGAAATCACAGCATTTGTAATGTAGCCTATGTCATATTCACAGACATTCCACTCCAAGGCTTATCCCAGCAGGATGTTTAAACACGGCAGACTGGATATGAACAAAACAAAAGCTGATGCAAACCTGATTTCAGTGTGTGCTGTTTAAAAACGAAATCTTCTGCTGTATGATTCCACTGTTTGCTAGGTTTTTGATACTACACTTGTTTTCAGGCGGACCTTTTTAGATCCACATGTAGAGGCTACTAAATCACGTGTGTCATCAAAATAGAAGGTCCACATGAAGGTCAAGTCAGATATGACAGTGTCAAATCACAAGCCCAGGTGCCAGGTGGTCATCATTTCCCAAACAATACTTAGTTACAAGGCAAATATAATAACGTGTCTTTATTTATTTAGTTATTTATGTAGGCTATTTATTTATTTGTGACATTGTGGAAAACTGCACTCCAGTAAAAGTACTATTATATATATATGAATATTTACCTCATAATTGAGTCAAAGTATACAAAGAGTATTCGTCATAAAATGTATTTACTTATAATTACATTTTATGTATTTATGTATTTAAATGTATTGTTACTTGAATTGTATCCTTACTAATATATTGGTTCATTCTGGGCCTATATGAGCTCAGTGTGTGTTTATGATGATGTGAACTAAAGGCTTTACTAATTTAAAGAAGTTAACTATTGCCTGGAATACATGTGTATCAAGTTATATCCAGCTTCAGGGCCATGACTGAATCTAAAGTTTTACTCCTTTCCCTTTGTGACCCCTCCTTTGTGATACATTTCCTCAGCCTGCCAACTCTACTGTATTTCAGTAATCATTATTTGAATCTCAGTAATCACCTGTCAAACACTACAAAGGAAAATAAGAAGCATTTAGCAATTCTCAGAAACTCTGCACAGCAGTTGGTCGAGGTGAAACCCTGATACCACAGTCATTTCAACTATATGACTGTGAAGGAGCTGAGATTCTCTGAACTTCATGTGAAAGACATGGCAAACCTGTCAAACATTAAGAGGAAGATGGTCATTTTTATACTTAGGGCCTCCAAGTTTCAACATAGGCCTGTGCAATTTACTTACATTACCAGAGGTGGTAAACTACTTGTGTAGCCACAGCTGCCCTGGGGCACGCTGACGGTGGCGTGGCTGCCATTCTGCGCCAACGACCCGTCTGACCACCACACACCAATCACACAACCACATTCGTTCATAGGCAATGTGGGTTAAGTGTCTTGCCCAGGGACACAACGCTGGGGCGGGGATTCGAACCGGCTTCCCGCTGGTTGCAAGCATTCTTATTTTAACACAAACCTATAAGCGTACAAATCTGAATAGAAAGTGACTACTGAACACAATGAAAAGACAATTTAAGTTAGACCATGATCCAGAAAAGGCCTGAATCCGTCCTTTGTATATATGATGGAACCGTATTGACTGCCTGCAGCCTTACTGGTGATGAGGTTAGCCCAGGTGATAAACAGTCACAGATTGATGGATAAGTAGATGGAGGAACAAATAGGTAGGCGACAGATGACTGATGAGCTGAGCAAGAAAGACCAGTGAGTAGACTCTTAATGTGTTGAGCGTAAGTTTCATCTGATCGCACTGATACACCAGTGCATCCCACTTCAGACCAGATGTGGCGCACTCCTGCACCAGACTGTACCCGTTTAAAGTGCTTCCCCAAATAGTTTCTGGTTTCGGTTTCAACAAGATGTTAAGTGCATCTGTGAAGGATGTTTTCCCCCAAATTAAGTATAGCCTACCTATGACAGTGCTGAAGTGTCAAAGAGGCGCGAGAAGAAGCTATTATTATATATATATAAATATTTACCCCATAATTGAGTCAAAGTATAAAAAGAATATTCATTATAAAATGTATTTACCTATAATTACATTTCATGTATTTATGTATTTAAAAGTATTGTTACTTGAATTCTTTCCTTACTAATATATCGGTTCATTCTGGGCCTATATGAGCTCAGTGTGTTTATGTTGACGTGAACTAAAAGTTTTACTAATTTAAAGAAGTTAACTATTGACTGGAATACCTATGACAGTGCTCAAGTGTCAAGAAGAAGCTTTATTTAGACATATATCGTTTTAACCATGGGATATGTTTAGCAGACAATGCCTTCTCACGTTTGTCTGTAGTTTTACATGCTGCCTATCATATGCCATGGTAGTCAAGAGTCTTGTTTAAGAAATGCATCATGTTAACTTCTAAATACCTTTCACAACCTTCCCCTTTCACAGTCCTTCAGATCGAGAAGCAACATTTACACTTGCTAGCCTCTTTTATTAGGTAGATGTAGCTTATAAAGTGCTCAGATCCCTTTGTATTAGTTCATCTGCTTCAGGTTTTGACAAGTGTGCTTAGTGGGACTTCAAACCTTGTTAAGTAGTTATTGCCTATTTTTGAATCATTTTAAATTTGCTGGCTGTTCATCATTTTAAACAAGACATTCTAGCCCGAAGAGCTGCCACTTACTGGATATATTCTCCATGCTCTGTTAACCATGATTGTGGGTAGAAATCTCAGTAGATCAGCAGTTCTTTTTAAATACTAAGACCTATGTGACGCCGCTCAAACTAATTCACAGCAGGTTTGTCCTCAACATTCCTAATATTGACGTCTTTCTGCAGTTGCTACTATGTGACAGATTAACTATTGACTATACGCAGAGGCAACCAGACTAAGGCAATAATTCCAACTTCTCTACCTGCATATAAATGTACTGAGAGTTTATGGTGCAGGTGATGGCAGATGGATGTACAGTATATATCTTCCAAAGTGCTCTGTCAACATGAGACATGATAGATGGAAAAGGACATTATTTGTGCATTAGCTCGCTCATCCCATGTGTTTTGCGGCCAAAGGACGGCCCAACCTCCCCCCCGACCTCTCTTGAAGTAATGAAGCGAGAAGAGTTGACAGTGACGGTCAAGGAGCTGGTATATGTACACTTTGAAAATCTAACAAATTGCCTTCAAAATATCAAGTAATGCCAACTGAAATTCGATTCATATTTGTGTTCAGATATTTCAACATTTTAGATTATAAATGATGCAAGTGGGAAACACTTTATTTCTTCCTTTCATTTAATTTGACAGATGTTTGTCTCATTATATCAGCAAAACAACGATTTTGAATTCACAGTTTCAAACTTTACACACAGGTACATATCAAAAAGATGCCGAAATGGATTGAGTTGCGTATTTCTTTGATGAAAATCAATTACGGTAATTAAATAATTACGGGCCAAAATTGTGAACGCAATAACTCAAAAAGACTTTACGGGATATTTTTCAACTTTTGCACACAGGTACATATCATGAAGACAGTGAACAGGATTGAGATTGGTACTTCTACGATTAATGACAATTAATAAATTAATTAATAATTAATTAATTCTCTACTTAATTAATTTAATTTAATTTAGTTAATAATTAATTAATTAACTATTTAATGCCCTGATGCACATTTATTGAGCCAATAATCCTGTGAACATCAACGAAATCCCATGAATTTTGGCACAGTGATCCGGGCTAGTGTATATTTAATGTACATATGCAAAATACAGAGGTCAAATAAAGAATGTCTCTATAGCACCCCCATGTTTTTGATTCCTATGGGACTCTGGACACACTTACATTGGCAGAGAGCAATGAAACTTGGTACAGTGATTCTCCACAGTGTACCCAACATAAAATATTATTATGACCCCGCCCTACAACAAACAGGAAGTTGGACATTTTGGTTTGAATTTGGGAGGTCAGGTATATTTGACGGCCTCTAACGTGCACATACTTTGCCCGATTAGGCTCAAACCTGAAATACCTAATTACCCCCCGGCCCTGAACACATCTGACCAATATGATGGCAGTTACCTCATATAAACTGAAAGAAGAATGTAGTTTTAGGGAAATTACAAACATTTTGCAAAAACATTCTTCACAAACATCCAGACAAATCAAAAAGGTCAAATAGACCCTTCCCATGTTTGTCATGGTTTGGGAGCGGGGTCTCTTAATTGCTTGTTAACAGTATAAAAACCCTTAGAAATCACACAATGTCTGATTAAGGTGCCCGTTGGTGCCATAGCATTGCGGCAGATGTATGGGGGCGTTTCGCTGATATACTCCTTGCTGTTGAAGATGATGTTTAGGTAAATGTATGAACAATTTTATAGTAATAGTCAGTTGTGTTTTTTCATGGGCGTTTTAGTTTCACGTTGACTTGTTAGTTGGAAAATATTTCAGATTAACACACGACAGTTATTACTAGAGCTGCACAATTAATCATAATCAAATCAAAATCAAAAAAGGCGGCAATTTTTTTGCCAATTCAGTAATGTTCTCTTCACAACAAATATTATGTAAAAAAAAGAAAAAATCTGCTTACTGCTATCCTCTACAAACATGTTCTGAAAGTCAAGATTATTTTTATAATCTTCTTTCAAGTGTTAATGCTTCCTGACAGGTTGAAAAATCTGAATCTTACAACATCTAATCACCCTGGTTTTTACTGTAATAAGGAAATGAATATACCATCATCTGTAAGTTCATCTTGTGCCTTTTTCAGTTTCCATAAAGTTGGTCTGTCTAATGGCACTTGTGGGGAAATTGGAAGACCACCAGGGTCATTAACATTCATGCGTTGTGTATCTCCATATCTTTGCCGGCTGTCTCCTGGTTCCTTTTTTTCTGTCTTGGCTCTGGCAGATCAAGAGAGAACACCCATTTAGCTAATGACACACTGTGGATATTAACTTGTAAATGGGGAATGTAGGTTTCAACTCCCAGACTGCACTTTGCACAGTCTTGGCTCCATTTGCAGTTTAGCGAGATAAAAAAGAAACAGCAATGGGGTGAGATATGTTTTCCACTCAAATCCAAGTTAGAGGTGGTAAAAATATAATATCAGGATTTATAACGTGATTTCAATATTATCATAATTTTAGTATGTTTTGTCTTACACAGAATCAGTCTACATCCAGTCCAGTGTTTATCATAATGCTGACTATCATTTTGGTATTAAAATGAACACCAGCATTGTTACAGAAAAAAATAAATGAAGAGCAGAGCATAAATGAATGCACTCGATCTTCCCAGATTAGCACATCATCAAAACTTCATATCACAATCTTGTATTACCATATGACACACCCCTAGTCCAAATAATGATAAAATATTAACTGGAAGTCTAATCTTTATCTGCCTCCAACTCAGTCACCGTGTACCCAACTTCTTGTAAGCAAACAAATACAGAGCTTGATCGGAAAAATCAATCATTGGGTTGAAGAGAAAACCATTGGCTTTACACAAGGACAGTGCCACCAGTGCAGAGTGCTTCCTGTTACCATGGAAACACTGGGAGGCGTTCTGAGCTTGATGTGTGCGAAATTACTTCCCCCATCTCTCTACTCTACCTTTAGTACCACGCAACCCACTCCCTCCCCAATCACCAGCCTCTCCCTGGCATCCAGTGAGCGCAGCTGCCTTCAACCTGTTGGCCTCAAATCGATCGGAAAAGTTCACAGGCAAACATCTCAACCTCTGGACTCACTGACCCGTCCATTTATAACAAAGCTACCTACCTTTGAGCTCCACAAGACACCTACCACTCTCACTGGCCTTTGCAATGCAGCATTTTCTCCTTTTCATGTCAGAACAGAATCAACATCTGTTTTTTGGCATCCTGGTCTAGTTCACCACACACTATGATGGCTCTTTCATCCCTAGGATACATTGGATATTCTTTTAAGGGTGCACAAATATTTCAATTTCCAGCAATATTAACATTTTATAAACATGTTTTGGTTTGGCTATATTTTGTTTTAACATAATGTGAGTTTTGAAAATGAGAATCAGCACCTCCAAGTCTGAGGCCATGGTTCTCGACCGGAAAAGGGTGGCTTGCCCTCTCCAGGTCGGAGGAGAGTCCCTGCCCCAAGTGGAGGATTTCAAGTATCTTGGGGTCTTGTTCACGAGTGTGCGAAGGATGGAGCGTGAGATTGACAGGCAGATCGGTGCAGCCTCTGCAGTGATGCGGTCGTTGTTCCGGTCTGTCGTGGTGAAGAAGGAGCTGAGCCGAAAATCGAAGCTCTTGATTTACCGGTCAGTCTACGTTCCGATTCTCACCTCTACCAGTCATGATCTCCCTTAGAGCTAGGGTGAGGAGCTCAGTCACTCGGGAGGAGCTCGGAGTAGAGCCACTGCTCCTCCACATTAGGATGCCCCCTGGACGCCTCCCCCGGGAGGTGTTTCAGGCAGGTCCCACCGGAAGGAGGCCCCGGGGAAGACCCAGGACACGCTGGAGGGACCATGTCTCTCGGCTGGCCTGGGAACGCCTTGGGATTCCCCCGGAAGAGCTGGAGGAAGTGTCTGGGGAGCGGGAAGTCTGGGCATCCCTGCTTAGACTGCTGCCTCCGCGACCTGGCCCCGGATAAGCGGAAGAAGATGGATGGATGGATAAATTACATTGAATTTGATGTTTTACTGTATATTCTGGATCAAATGGTGGACATAATAAAGGAAGTCTTATGATACACACTAAAAATAATACTTAAGAAATATAATAGAAATTGCCATATTTGTAATAGTTGTGAGTTGGCCCTTTGCCAAAAAAGGACCCACGTAAACAGCTCATTGCATACACTCACAACGGGCAGTCCTTTCTTCTGTGAACCACAAGATGGCGACACTTCTTTATGTGTATTAGTTCTCACGCAGCTGCTTAAACTCTATAGAAGAGAAGGTCAAATACACGATTGTAACTAAAGTTAAACTACGCATTTAGGAGCATACAACAAAAATCAACTGAATGTTTAGTCAAGCTGTTAATAGTGATGGTATATTATTCATAATTATAGCCTAAAGATTTTTTTTTTATTAAATTAAATTACAAATTACAGAGGTTAAATAAAGAATGCGTCAATAGCACACCCATGTTTTTGACCCCTATGGGACACACTTACTTTGGCAGAGAGCAATGAAACTTGGTACAGTGATTCTCCATAGTGTACCCAACATAAAATATTATTATGGAAGTCGACCATATTGGATTGAAATTGTAAGGTTTGACAGCCTACATACTTTGATCTATTTTGCCCAAACACCACATTACCCCCCCGGCCCTGAACACATCTGATCAAAATGATGGCAGTTACCTCAATAGTATTCCCTATAGACTAAAAGAAGAATGTTGGTATAGGGAAATATACTAAATTTGCCAAAAACCTACAGAAGTCTCTTCGTTTTCCTAAGATTATCGTAATAACTGAGATAATTAAGTGGTTATAACGAGAAAACAATACAAATTAAAATTAAAATAATAAAAAAAAATACTAATCTTATGAAAACCCCCCAAAAAATTAACTTGCAGCGTAAGTCCTTTCAGGAAAAAACATTCTTCAAAGACATCCCGAAAAATAAAAAAAATAGACCCTTCCCATGTTTGTCATGGTTTGGGGGCGGGGCCTCTTAATTGCTTGTCAATATAAAAACCCTTAGAAATCACACAATGTCTGATATACATCTTGCTGTCGGGTATGACAGCGTGGGCCTAGTTTGATTCACATATTGGTTAGAAACAGCTGACTACTGTAATTAATCAATACAATAATATGACCAGCCCACCGTCCCAGCAGGATATGTTAAGGAAGTGTATTGCACTCACCAGATTAAAAAAAGTTTCTGTTTTTACAAGTTAAAAAATGTTTGTTTTTACAAGAAAACTAATTTCTGTTTTTATGAGTTAAATCATTTTTGTTTTTATGAGTAAAATGTACCTTAGCTTTTTTGATGTAGAACAATAAATATGCCACAGTAATCCACCACCATCCACTGGCATCATGTCTGAGGCACCATTTTCACTATTATTATTTAAAGGCTAATGTGGCGTTGGTGAAAAGTTGTGTGAGTTGTACTGGTGTAACGTATGTGTCATGGACGTATCTATTTCTAAAGCTACGTTCATCAGCTCACATTTGTACCATTTATTGTAACAACACAAAGTGATTGAGAGATACGTTGTTCTTCCTTATCAATGGTATCCTTATGTTTGGCTTTGGCAGAAATTATTTTTCTCATAAAAACGGAAATTATTTAACTCATAAAAACAGAAATTATTTAACTCATAAAAACAGAAATTATTTAACTTATAAAAACTGAAATTATTTAACTCATTAAAATAGAAAATATTTAACTGGTGAAATGGAAATTGTTCTGATCAAAATAAATACTTTTCTAAAAACAGAAAGTTTTTAAAATCAGAATGCAATACACTTTCTTAATAATTATGTATTTGCACATTTAAACTTACAATAGTAAAGAGACCCAGGTCTTACACTATTTGATACATATTATGTAATATTAGTCAGAAACATAAGCCTCAAACAGGGTCTGCTGGTCTGGTTTAATAACAACCACATAATGGACACCTGTTGCAGAGATGCCAGAGATGGATGTAGTATATTTAGAACATTTCACACAGTTATATTCAGACAGTGAGTCATATTCAAAGGTTTCCTTGGATTTCTATATCATTATTATTGATATATATATATATATATATATATATATATATATATACACATTATATACAAAAGTCCAGAAAAGTCCAGAAACACTGGTGTCATCACAAGCCTGTGATCAGCCTGACGAAGACATATGAGGAGGTAGGTTACAGACAACAATACCAGATGCACCCACTTTTAACTAAGGGCCAGAGGTTTAAGTAGGGTCATTCTATTACTGTGTCACCAAGAATGGACTTAGGTTTAACAGGAAAAGCAAAAACATTTTTTGGGGTGAACCAAGATTTGCAGTTGAGAAATGAACAGGACAGCCATGAGTCTTCACGTCCAATCATCTTCTATTCCCCCTGAAGCCAGCTCTCTGTCACTGGATGGCTGTTTCACCCTGTGGCCTTACTTGACTGGCCCATAACTTCTCCTCCTGACAGAATAGTTTGTATAATAGTAATGTGATCAGTCAGTGCACAGAGGGGACTGAGGCTGCCCCTGTCCTGAGTCAGACATCATATCACACACACTTGCCATCACTTTCTTCTCACAGACTCACGGCATGATCAGGACCACTGTCTGCAAAGAGGAAGGTATAAAGAATCAGTAAATTTGTAGAGGTTCATAATAACGGCCTTTGTGCAAACATTTTAAATACATTCCAGTTATGTCATGTCCAATGTTTGCCAACTACATGGTCCCGAAAGATGCCAATTCAACTTTACATTGGAGATCATTTGTTGCTAGGGCAACATGCGTGTGCAGAAGATTTAAAAATGATTTTCACTTGACAGCCCATAAAGGAGGGGGGGTGTAATATATTGCCTTATTTTTCATAAATGCAGTTTGTTGAATACTCAGCAGTACTGTTTGATTGTCTCACTGCAGAGAGAATAAAAAACATACAGACAGCTGTCAGTAGTATTTACAAATTGTGATTTTAGCTTTTGAAACAAAAAATGACGATCTATAATGATATGAACATTAAGCCTTGAGACCATGTTCCATCTTTAGTGTGCCTACGGTTTTTGTATACTAAATATGTATCCTCTTTGTTTTAGTCCTTGTCTGCTCCTGTGAGCAAAACACATGTAAGATGTGCACACACAAAAAAACAACATCCTTGTGGCTTGCAGCGAGGAGTTAGTGTTGAGACAGCAAAAGGTTGCTAAGCAACGACAGTGGGGCAATTCCCTGGACAGGTGGGAGGGGATGGAGCTGGTAAAGGCCACACCTGCTGCCGGCCACACACGCATCTATTCACACACAAAACACACACACGCCTTTTTATCCTAGAAACACCTCATCATCACACCTCGTTTACTCCCTCCTGCTGTGGAGCGTACACCTTTCTATAGACACTAGACATTAGTTACACTAAACCATAATAACATAATATAAAAATATAAACTTAATAAGCCTATATAATAGATTCCTACATTTGTTTGTAAACTGATATGAAGTATTTTTCATAATTTTACATTTAGTGCTGCTTCCCAATGTCAGAAAGACAGTAAAACATTGATTTTGTTGCTGGTGGTTTCCAGAACCCTTTTAGTCTAGCAGCTGTACTCTCCCCTGCCTTCCCATTATCTACTTTCATGAGATGAAGTGAAATCTGAGTAGGGTACCTAGACTGCTATTTGCACAGCAATTCTGATTTTAAATGTGCGACAGTGTGTGTCCTCTAAATGATTTGTGGCAGACATAGTGAATTTAGCTTTAAGGCTATTTAAGACCAGAGCTCTGGGGACATTAGTCAGATAACATTTAACTATTTGGGGAAAAAATCATTAGAAATGCTTAAGTGCTCTAAAATGGGCTAGTCTATATTTAGATATCGTCCTTCACTTCATATTAGGTTTACTACAATCCTTAAAGCAACTTGAATGTATTATCCACATTTTGCATATCCTAGTTTTTGCCACAGGATGTTAAGCAAAACAATAAAATACAGTTACATGGGCTCCTTTCGTTGTGTTTCATTACATTAGCTTTCATTGAATTACTAGTGTGTGTCAGTGGTTGAATAGCCTACCAGTGTGGGAGTGTGTTGTCATAAATTATGTGAGAAAGTCATGGGTGATTCTTGCTGCATCTGCTGTGATGACGGTGCACCAGGAAAACTACCACAAATGAAACTCCGTGCAATTGTACCACATTAGGGTGTTAGTTTGAAAGTGGCCCATTTGAAGGAGTGCCTCACATCGGGCAACAGGGACTTTATTTCACCACTATTCTTGCTTGTTTTTGTGTGCGGTGTGGATATCAAAACGTTTTAATGTTGTTTCTAACAAGTGTGATTAATCGTTGTGTGCACTAACCTTCCACAGTTTTAGCCCAACGCTTGTGGAGGTCTTGCGCGCTAATCTAAAAAGCCCCCTCCTATCGTCGGGTGCCCGGTGGGGAGGGACTTCACCAGATGAGAGTTGTTTCAAAACGCGCACCGATGGCGGTGTGAGGCGTTTGGTAAAGCGGAGGTAACAGCGTTGTGGATTTGCGGATGCTCTGTACATCATTTCCCCATGTGGATCATTCTGGAAGGATACTAAGCAAACTATGGATTATTCAGTTGGTATACTTTTTCTTCTGGCGACGCTTTCGTCCGTGTCGACTGGGCAATTTCCAACCGCGCAGATGTAAGTATAGCCTGTGATGCTTTGAGAAAGTAACTGTATTTCGCTTTAAAGCTGTAGCAATGCTCACACTCCATGCTCCACAAATCACTGTAAAACTAAACTATTGTGTAAGGCCATACGACAACAAGTACTCTTTCGTGAATGTTTTAGTTTTTTGTTTAGTTTTTTGACTGTTTTGGTCTAACACAACCGAACCCTTGAAACGCTAAGGGCAAAACTTTGTTAAGTCGCTTTTATTGCAACATATTGTGCTAGAAATTCTCTCGTGAATCGTTATATTTAGGCCACTGTCCGTTTGAGGCTGGCTTGCAGTAGTGACATGTGGCTGGTCAAGTGAATTATTCCAGCTTGACAGAGTGGTCTTATTGTGGCTCAAAGGGTTTGCAAATGTTCCCAGCACTTCTACCAGCAGAGATTCACATTAGAGTCCACTTTTACTATGTTCATTTAAATGTTGTTGTGTTTATCAAATGCATTATTTACACTATTTATAGGTCACGTACTGTCAAAACATGATAGATTTCATATTCCATTTGTTGATTACCTTTTGATCTGCTGAGTCTGGCACATTTATGATGCAGTCATATTGGCTCAGATAAGTTAGAACAAGATCTGTTTAAATCTGACCCTCACATCTATATTTGCTGCGGTGCATTAATAGATGTAGCAGATGATGTTTCTGCAGTCATGCTCTACTTTATGAATATCAATTAAACTATATAACGTGTGGGACCCGCTTTTCACATATCACACATATCAACAGGTTTTTGGTTTTGCAGATGGTTGTAACAAATGGTGAAAACATTTGGTTCATTGGAAGTCCAGTGGTCCCCTACAGTGATGATAAGCCTTGATGGCACTCAGCCTAATGGCTCAGTGCTATGATGTCAGACTAGGAGAGTAGCCTGCCCACTCCCTTTATTTTATGGGCACTAAGTGAATTGATCAGTGGGTTGTGTACATAATATTCACACAAGCTGGATATGCTGTGTTCACAGGCACACAACTCTTCCTGATTGGAGAGTACAATCCGTCTGACAAAACAATACAATATTAACACTGAAATCAGCAGAAACCCTGATTTTTCATGAAGAAAAGCACAATATAAAAAAAGACAGTCACTTTCTGTGCATTTATTAATACTGTCATGATAGCAAGACATGTGATACTTAAATGTCTAAGCAAGGCATCCAAAGAAGTGTTAAATGAGTGGAAGTGTCACCATTCTTACCATGTGGGTGCGTTACACTGCGGTCAGTATAGTCTTGTACTTTTATAGTGATGGTGATTCTGAGTGACAAGCTTCACGTTAGCTCCTGAAGGTAAGTGACAGAGAAACACTAGCAGGGCAGGAATGGAGAGAGTGACCCAGCATGCTTCCCTCTCAGTGATCAAGCAAGGTCTCAAGTAGGACTAAACCCTATGGCCGTCACAATAATGGCAATATCTGTCAGTTAAGTCTGATATTGATTAAGTCTTATATTGGTTAAGTCTGATATTGGATATTGGTTAAGTCAGATATTGGTTAAGTCTGATATTGGATATTGGTTAAGTCA
>JAVQKC010191149.1:0-25261 GCA_036025475.1 Philypnodon macrostomus | reverse complement strand
AATTTCCTGTTTGGTCCTCCAAAGGTTATAAATCAATGTGATAAAAAGTTCTCCATGGTTACTTAAAAACAGGTATCCTGCTGAATCTGTTGAGGTCAAGAGGTCAGTTACACTACACTAGTATCGTTATGTTTGGTTCAGTTGGCTGACTCCCCAACATCTCCTTTTCCTTTGGGCTGCCTCCAGTCAGACAAGAAGGACTCTTCATAATCTCCCATTCCATCAAACTCCCGGTCTGGAGACTCACCAGACAGAGCTGCAGCTTCTTCTGCTCCAAAGAAATCCTAAAATACAATATTGAAAATCACTTAATAAAATAGTTTTTGACTAAGCAAGTTTTTATATTTTTAAAAAGCTACCTACCTCATCTTCCATCACAGTAAAGTGTTCTACAAATGTAAGAATGTGTTTCTGTGCCATAGTCTGGTTGTAGTGTATGAGCGCCTCCTGTCAGATCAACACAAGAACATAATGAAATGATCTTTCCAAAAGAGAGTTACTACAGTTTATACACTTCAAAAGTATTGGCCTGGGATTGTATACAGTTATCAGCTTCTATGACAAAATGCTAAAGGCCCACCAGCATTATCAATCAACATTTCAGCAGCTACATTTCAAAAATGATATAACTCAATGAAACTAACTAAATGAAGATGGTTATTTTGTATGGCTGTTTCACGTCTGAGCTTGGTCCTTTGGGGGGTATGGTTCACAAAACAAACTTGGCCTTATTTGAAAAATCAAATTGTATATATCTTTCTGTCAGTCTTACCGGCCTGGGTGTGAAGTGCTCCTGTTGCAGACCCCACTGTTCACTGTAAGCCTCATAATAATTCAAGTTTTGCTTCATGACCTGGTCGTCCGGCTCAAGCAGGAAGTAGCTGTGAGCACATTGTACAGCACTGCGGCCATTGTTCACTGTAAATACAAAGATTTTTAAAATAGTCTAAAAGTAGTATAGTATAGTTTGGTTTAGGCAATAAAAACAGTGAACTCACATTTATAATACGCATACTGAAGATAATGGTAAATGGTGGAGAGAAAGTTCTCCACAAAAAAGCCCCCAACATTAGGCTTCAGTGCTTCTTCACATTTCAGCTTGCATTTCAAGATCTCAACAAAGACGTCTGAAAAACAACATTAAACACATGAATGTATGTTAAAAACAGTCAGATTTGAAGACATCATGAATACAGCATGAATTCAGGAGAAACGTCTAAATCCATGTGACAACAGTTTGCCTTGAGAGGTTTTGAAGGACATAATGTCAGAATGGTATAGACACAGTGAACCTCTTGACCTCCAGTCATTCAGATCATTCAGAACAACACAAACTGGATAGTCCTAACCTGTGATGGCAGCATACAGGTCTTTGTCTGTGGGTAAATTAGAGAGGCCTTCACATTCGGCCCGGCACAGCTCATGTTCGTGTAAATACAACCTCAAAGCCTTCTCCAACTGGTCAACGCTGCTGTCATAATGCCCGGAGTTCACCAGTGTGACTCCTTTGACAAAACAAGACTAAAGAGATATCTCAATCATTCAATCAAGCAGAAATGAAGCTTCAAGTGTTATTGTAAAGGGGTTTGTACCTCATAAGACCCTCCTTCAAAGTCTATGAGGAATCCAGTCAGGTTGTACTGTGTCTTATATTGGTCCATCAGTATTTGCAGCTCCTGGTCCTCTGGGTTTCTTTGGAGGTAGGTGAAGGCACAAGGAATGGCACTCTGTAAGTCATGCAACTGAACAACAACATGCAGATATAACCAGTGCCAATGATATGCATTATTATATTTAGAAGAATTGGGCTATTGCATATGTATGATATTGATATACCAGACAGCTAACATGTTTACAAAAACGTATGTGTAACCCCCATAAATGTGACCATATTATTATTGACATTATTCTTATTGTTTTGTAAGTTACCATACAGTCAAAGTAACAGTAAATGTTTATATTATAGTTTTGGTTGTGTTACCAACAAACCGCCAGCAGATGGCGTAAGGTATTGCGCTGTGAGTGTACACAGCATGAGAGCGCCAAAGGTAACGGAGAAAAACGTGGCAGGATGAGTTTGTATGTTCATTGCTGATAAAATTCCAGTCAAGGCTGGTGAAAAAGATACAATTGACCATATTCTTGCAGTTAGACCCATTCTGCAAGATTTTCGCCGGTGAGTGTGTATTTTTGAAAGTGTGTTAGCATCTTACAATTAAGCTAATGAAGCTAACTAGCATTATCGCTAGTATTACTGCTTTGGGGGAAAAGTGTAACATGAGAATATGAAAGTTTTCACTATATGTTTTTGTTATAAGCAAAATGGTGATGGTTGACATACAATAAGATTAGTAGTTTGATGCAAGCTTGCTATAATTTTTTTATATTTTGTTAATGGATTTATACTCCTGCATATGCAGGTTGGTTTTTTTGAGAGACCCATTGAACTTGTGGACATGCCCACTGGATCCACTGCCTACCTTGCACTGGATTCAGATAAGATCAGGATTTAAAGAAGCGCATGGCCATTGAAACTGACAAAACTATGTAGTAAAATACCGACTTGACTGACTCAAATGCAAGCTCTGAACTGAATACATGAGTACACCTGGTTTAAATAAGGTGCTCACTTTATATTATAGAAGGCTACAATACTGTGCACAGAAAACATTTCATTTCATTTGATTTCTTTTCTATTAAACAATTTTTTTTGCTTCACATTGTTGTTTGTGCTTATTATCCTCCTTCTACCAAGACAATGATATTGTTGTAACTACAATATTGGCTTTAGGTCCAAATTACTAAGCCTGCCTATCTTCAAATGTTATACATTTTATTTTTACGTTGAACCAGAAAACAGTCTGAATTTAACCATTTTTAAGATAATAATATTAATTAAAAAGTAATAATAATCCATCAGTCTGATATAGTGCTTTTCTACACACTGGAACACTCTAGTGATTGAAATAGTGATTCACTCCACACACTGGTGGAAAGCTTTGATAGATCAAGCCAAAGATAGAGCCTAACAGCTACAAAGGCCAGTAAGGAACCACATTTGGATTTATAGGACCTTTAACATCGAGAAAAACTAGACGAGACGAGAAATGGGCTCTAGTTCTTATATTGTTCTCAATGAAATGCATTTTAACAGAAGTCTTCCACGTATTACTGTTAGGGTTCATGAGTGCGACAGAGCAGCAATAAACAACTATGGGCCTTTGCGGAGAGTAGGCTACACTTTGGACTGTGGGCAATATTTGTCGCATGGCTGACACAGAGACATACACATACAGTCAATATTTCTTACCATCGAGTGTGCAAAGTGCAGATATCTGTACGGAGTCCTCATCCTAAAGTCCTCCAGTAGGTCCTGTCCGGGCGGAGGAAGCTGTAAAACGGGGAAGCGCTCTCTGCATCTCCGCTGACATGACGCTCGTGTGATCAGGTGCCAATAAACCTGAAGATCCGTGTTCAATGTAACAAACGGTTGCTCGGTTTGACTCCTGTTACAAAGCAAAGCGCAGTACCTCGCGCTATCTTTAAACAAACGGAACAGACGCAGACTAGACTCAAAGTAAGCGGCCGCCTCTGTCCAGTTCTCCGCTGCGTAATGCTCCAAAGCCTGTCTGTAAACAATGGTCAGTGGCCTCAGCTCCTCAGGTGGAAAATCTTTGAAGTTATAGTTTTCATAAATAGACCAAACAAACCCAAACAGCGCAAAAAGAAAAGTGGCCTTGACAAAAAACGAGACCATGTTACAGTCACACGTGCGCTCTCCTGCTGCTATTTGGCTGGGGTGTCTGCTGAAACACTTATGGGGCTGTGGGACCAACCAGGTCTGGCCTTCTTTAGCGTGTCAGGTTTCTCTTTCAGGCTTACTTCAGCTTTCATTCCCCGCCACCAGTTGTAACAATTCTATATTTAGTCGAAGAGTAAACTTTTGTAAAAGCCGGAGGTGAAGAGAAGCCAATAAATGTCCTACTTCAATAAGATTATTTAGTGTTTTGTAAAGTGTCGTCTAACTGGCTTAAAACACCTGAAAGGACAACAATTATTATGGCACCTTAATAGTCTAACATCACATGGCAGTGGTGCGCAAACTCGGCTACTGTACTTAGCCAATGGGGCCTATACTTGAGTCAAATATGGCTCACGTTCAAGGGAAGGTTTCAGTCAAAGGAAGATACTTTAATATTCACAGCATGTATCTGAAAACATTCAATTCAATTCTGTATTTCTGCTACATTCAACAGATTGGCAGCTCCAAAAATATGAATAGGCTACATTTTTATTCTCCATTAGACTTTAGTCTTAAATAATAAATAAGTCCTATAGCCAATAGACACAGCACTAGACCCATACACAGCACTAGACTGCTTGGACTAAAAATATTTTTCAGCTAACTGGCCAAAAAACCAACAGGAAAAAACCCTTGGTGGAGACCATGAACATTCACTTGAAACTCTTGAACTAGAGAAACAGAGAACATGCTGTAATCAAGTGAACATATGTTGAAGTAAACGTTTTGCAAATGAATTATACTTATAGGAAACAACCACATGTAAATCAAAATGATGTTTCTATTCTGACTACAGTAACTCGTGAGCATCCATGGGCCCTAAATCAGATCCATGGACAGCAGAATTTAGGATTGCAATCCAGTAACACCACATTGATTGATAGATTGATTATTCCATTGTTGATCATTTGACCTTCATTTTATTGAAGCATATGTAATCTTGTATTGAATGTTTCTAAGAAAATTGTTATTTAGAGAAATGTATGTTGAGCCAAAGAGAGTACTGAGACATACTTATAATCTCACAGGCTTAGCAGAACATCATCTTGACATGACTTTAGTCTTAAATAGTCCTATAGCCAATAGACACAGCACTAGACCCATACGCACCCATGCGTGCACCCACAGCACTACACCCACACTCAGACCCACCTGCACCCACACATACAGCCACTGTTACTTCTGCTCCTGCCTTCCACCGGGCAGAGACTCTGACTCTCCCTCCCTCTGTTCTCCTCCTTCTCGTAAACTCTCTCGATCCTCCTCTCCCTCCTCTCCCTCTTCTCCCTCCACCTCACCTGTCTGCATCTGTTCTTCCCCTTGCTCATCCCTCTGCTTTCTCTCGTCCCACCAAATGCCCCAAGACACACAGAAGACATGTAGAGACACGTGTTGAAAGCTTCTTTTTGTGACTGATGGGAGATCTGGGGCAACAATTTCAGAGGGACGCCGCTGGACAACAAAAACTAGCACAAGTACAATTTCTTTGGTGGTGATGGTGTTAGTAGTTTGAGATATCGCCTGTATTTTGCTGTGATGAAAACACTGAAAACAGTCAAACAGTGGCGTTGCTGTGATGCTGTATTTCTTCCATTGTTTTAATGTAAAAAATACTTCTATGAGCTTTAACACATTCTAGATTGTATTGGACATATCTTAAATTGTATCAATGTTGAATCTACTTTAGTAAAGTGAGACATGAAAGATTTTGCTTGTGAATATTTATTGCACAAGTTGAGCAACGTTTCACTTTGTTCGGTGTATTAATTGAGTGTTTTGTGATGTTTTGTGTTGTGATGTTTTGTGTCTAAAACAGGGTGGGGGTGGTGATGGTGGTTATAAGTTATATTCACTGTTAAGTGTTTTGTGTGGTGATGTTTTGTGTTGTGTTGTGATGTTTTGTGTCTAAAACAGGGTGGTAGTGTGATGGTGGTGGTGGTGGTTGTTATAAGTTCTATTCACTGTTAAGTGTTTTGTGTTGTGATGTTTTGTGTGGTGATGTTTTGTGTTGTGTTGTGATGTTTTGTGTATAAAACAGGGTGGTGGTGGTGGTGATGGAGGCGGTGGTGATGGTGGCGTGATGATGGTGGTGGTGGTGGTGGTGATGATGGTGGTGATGATGGTTATAAGTTCTATTCACTGTTAAGAGTTTTGTATTGTACTGAGCGGTGATGTTCTGTGTTGTGTTGTGATGTTTTGTGTATAAAACAGGGTGGTAATGGTGGTGTGATGGTGGTGGTGATGGTGGTGTGATGGTGGTGGTGATGATGGTGGTGGTGGTTTTAGTTCTATTCACTGTTAAGTGTTTTTTATTGTACTGAACGATGATGTTCTGTGTTGTGTTGTGATGTTTTGTGTATAAAACAGGGTGGGGATGGTGGTGGTGATGATGGTGGTGATTTAAATAGTGTATTTTGTAGCATGCTGTGATGTGTTACAAAAATACAAAAATGTAAGGTGATGGTGATGGTGGTGGGCATAGTGTTGGTAGGTCATTGTGACCTAAGTCATTGTGTAGGTGAAAAAAGATCAAAACTGTGATGGTGGCAGTTACAATAACAAGAGACTAACCCAAACTGAAAACAGGGTAGATCTAGAGGTTAGTGCTTTAAGTGGTTATTTTAACTGTTGTATTGTGTTGTAGTGTGCTGTCATGAGATGTGTTACGTTCACAAAATAATAATTAAAAATATGAAGATTTGCTGATTTGTAATTTACCAAAAAATGAAATTAATGCATTTAGTTTGACAGTTTTGCTCATTATAGTTTGTTTTTTCAGAGAATAAGGGCTTAAATACATAATGTTATATATAATGTTAAAACAGAAGCTAAACCTCTTTAATTGACTTCAGCTGAAGAGGATAAGAAATCCAGTAACAAAAACAGACGTGTATTTCAGTATTTGTTCATTATGTAAGTTCAATGTCCGGCTTTATGCTGAGACTAAACATGCTCTTGCTTTAGGTGCAAAGATGGACGACAGAGGATCAAAAAGTTAAGTGTGTTAAGTGTAAGACGTCAAAGGCTGATGCTTGAAGGCGTTACTAAAAATCATTACTGTTACAGTGAACGAAAACAGGATGCATGCTGTTGGAAAACCAAGATGAGGTGACGTATAAATAACTGAGAAGAGAAGAGGGTATAAACCAAAACCAAATAAAAGTCCAGTATTATTTATGTTTTTTTTATACACATTCAACTATTACTGTATCGCTCAACAAATCTCTATTTGTATATTTTGTTCTTAGGTGCATGCGTAAAAGTGGTCTGATGTTTTGAAGAAGCAATGGAAGAAATGAAGTTAGATCATTGAAGGTAAATGGGAACTAGTGAAGATGATACAAAAAAAAACAATACTGTATGTTTGTATATAATGTGTGTCTGTGTATACAATTTCTTCAGAATTAACAATTTGCATCTATGTGTTTTATTGTCTTTCAAGGTGTGCAAAAGGATCTGGCTGGCAAATACAAACAAAGGGCATGTGTTAAATGTAAATAAAAATTTTAAAAATAAAAAGTTGTATTTTACATTTACTTTATTTAACAGTAAATTGATCAAACTCTACAGACTCACTTGACAAAGTAATGCAGTAATGTCCGACTCCCAAATAATCTTAAAAATGTAAAGACAGGAAGTGTAGTACTGTGTCTTGTATCCAACTTGATGGAAGGACATCCCACTCGGCTCTCCCACATTCCTGCCCCGCGGAGCTGGTAAAGTTTGCGCAGGAGCCTGGAGAAGACTGTCCACGTTTACACCACCGCTGTCCTCGCTCCACATCTGTCCCGCGGCCCTCTTCCTCTCGTCGGGCCTCAACGCTGCAATCTCACCGCTGTATAACAAGATGTCTCCAGTTTTCAGTGTGCTGTGCCTCTGGGCTGTGTGGTGCTCCGCGCAGTCCAACCCCAGCCCCGTTCTTGGAGATGTAAACGTGGACAGAAAATTCGTGCCCCCAAACTGTGCGAGAGAGGCGGCTGACGGAGACAATGTTCGCTACCACTACAACGCCACGTTTATGGACGGGAAAACTTTTGATTCGAGGTAGGCTACTTTTGATAGTTCGATTTTTGTTTTTTTGTGGTGGTCTTTGTACTTGTTTATGGTACATTTAACTACTAGGCCCATTCTCTGGTTACCCTGACCCCAACTAAATGAGGGGAATTGCCAGTGGTCTTTTCTAACCATATTAACCAAATGGTGCATAATGCCTCTGTGACTGTGATGATGAAGTTACTCAGGATGTATAAATTTACACTTATACAAAGTTATTATTGATATGATAATGACCCTTTAAAAAAATAAAATAATGAATTAATCATCAACTAAACCAATTCAAACATATTCTGGACAGATGAGCCAATGATGAAATAACATTCTATTTACAGCAGTTCTAATCTTCAGATATGGTCTTTTGCAGACATTGATGTTACCAGTTATCTAAACGAATGTAATCGCTGGCAGCAATGTAGGATTTTTGCTGGAGTATCTTTCAAGCCACTCTCTCCCCAGGCATGATTGTATGTAAAAATGTCTCAACTTCAGGAGGCTTGTCTTGAACATTTATGTGATTTGATGATTTGCTATTTGAGCTCACAGGCAGATCAACAGGCCCACTTAACGGCAAGTAAATCTCTCTATGGTTTCTTCTTTGCAGTCACGAGAAAGGGGCTGCTAAGGTGGCTCTTCTGGGGGAGGGGCGTCTCATTGCGGGGATCTACAAAGGCCTGCAGGGCATGTGTGTGAACGAGCGCCGGAGGATCACCGTCCCTCCACACCTGGCCTACGGTAGCACCGGAGCAGGTACTGTACATTACAACATACAATAAAGCATGTACTTACACACAGAGACTGGGTTTACCAAAGACAAAAGGTGATGCACATGTGATTAGGTATAAACATAAAGCAACATTTGCTGTGTTCATTCATTCATTATTAGGTTTAAATAAAGTCGTAAGTAACTCTATCTGTTTTGGTGTGCCCACATTCTCAGGTGACGTAGTTCCTCCTGATGCCACACTGGTGTTTGACATAGTTCTGTTAGACCTCTGGAACAAGGCTGATCTAGTCGTCACTAAAACCATCACCACTCCAAGAGACTGCAAACGCTCGGTGATGCGAACCGACTTTGTGCGTTATCATTTCAACGGTACCCTCCTGGATGGCACAGTGTTTGACTCCAGGTAAAACTAAGGTTCCAGATGTTTATTGATAATAGATGATATGCTGCAAGTGCCTTTCAAAATGACAGCTTTCTGTGTTGTTTTACTGTGTCGCCCAGGGTTGTTGTCTTTTGTGTTTGACTTGTTTGGCTTGTATGAGCCCTACGCAGCTACAGCAGGAAGCAGACCCAGGATAGCCTGGTGGGAGAGGGCTGGCTCATCAAAGGACTGGACGAGGGCCTGCTGGGTATGTGTGTCGGAGAGATCCGAAATATTATCATCCCACCGTTTAAAGGCTACGGAGAGAAAGGATCAGGTAAAGGTCACCTGGTTAATGAATGTAACATCAGAAACCAGTAAAAACGCTCTGTTGTATTCACACACAGCATCTATCTCATTTTCATTCAGGCTCAGAGATCCCTCCCCAGGCCACTCTTGTGTATAATGTTTTGTTAGTGGATATTCACAACCCAAAAGATAACATCACCATCGAGGAACAAGTGGTCCCTGAGTCATGCTCGCGCAGGTCTGTAGTTGGGGACTATGTGAGGTACCACTATAACGGGACCTTTCTGAATGGAGTGACCTTCGACACCAGGTGGGTTTGTTCACATTCATGACTGTAGTATGTTTTACTTGCACACATAAATACTTATGTATAATGTTCTTGTCTGTCACAGTTACAAGAGGAACAGCACATACAACACATACATTGGGATGGGTTACGTCATCACAGGAATGGACCAGGCTTTGTTAGGAGTCTGCACTGGAGAGAAGAGGAAAATCACTATACCTCCTCATTTGGCCTATGGAGAGCAAGGAGCAGGTAAGTGCTTGTAAAAATCTGCACTATACTTTTTGCAGTGTAGCTGAAACCATGCTGAGCTTTTATGGGAGTTTTAGTATGCCAAAAATCTAAATGTAAACATAAACCTACCATCTGGGTTTTCTTTTTAGGTAATGTGATCCCCCCTTCAGCGGTGGTCGTGTTTGATATCTACATCGTTGACTTCCATAATCCCAAAGACACTGTGGACATACAGGTGACCCACAAACCACAGGTGTGCAACAAAACAACAGAGGAGAACGACCTGGTCCACTACCATTACAACTGCACACTAGTGGACGGCACCAAGCTCTTCTCATCGTGAGTCACCTGGATATTCAATTTATATGAACGTAACTTAATATATAAAGGGAACCGATTTCAATACATGTCCCTGTTATACTGTACTGTATGTTGCAGATATGACTATGAGAACCACCAGGAGGCGACGCTGGGCTGGGATAAGGTGATTGATGGACTGGACCTGGCTTTGAGGAACATGTGTGTGGGAGAGAAGAGGCGGGTCACTGTACCACCTCATTTGGGACATGGAGAAAAAGGAGGTGAGGCAGTGCAAGGCTTTCCAAATAATTTCTAAGGACCCAAAAGCCAGTAACCATAACTTTAAATATTGAATCATTTTACTATAAGTCATGCTTACGGTTGTTTGTTCTCTCAGCTGCTAGTGTCCCGAGCAGTGCCGTGATGATGTTTGAGATTGAACTCTTGGGTTTTGAGAAGGGCGTTCCACCTGGTTACCTGTTTGTGTGGCTGGGGGACCCTCCTGCTGATCTGTTTAAAGTCCTGGACACCAACAAAAATGAGAAGGTGCCCCAAGATGAGGTATGTTACTGGTCTATTAGTTCTAGTTGGCTTCCTTTTAGAACATTATGCAACTTTAAGTTTGAAACGTCTAATGTGACATTCATTAGGTTTAGTTTTTTACTGAAAATATTGTGTGTGTATATGTGTATATATATATATATATATATTCAAAAATATTACAATGCAGATTAATTCATGCGTATTCTGTAAGTTTCCTAAAATAAATTAAGAAATAATCTTTATTTTGACATTATGTAATGTAGGTTATAATGGTATAATTATTAGCTTTCTTTAGTCCCTCCCCTGGCCTCTACAGAAACATCAAATCAGACTTTATGGGTTACTACTTTGACCAATAGTAGTCAAGTTTTATTTTAGTCCCTCCCCTGGCCTCTGCAGACAACAGTACTTTAAATCATAGACCAGCATCAGAGAGTACACTTTTCAGAATGAATTAGTGAGATTGTTTTCACTTTAGTGGCACTCAGGAATTACAGGCCAAAGAAATGTGTGACACAATTGGTTTAATAACTCTCTCCTTTTTTTTTACTCTTAAGTTTGGAGAGTTCATCAAACTACAGGTGGCCGACGGCAAAGGTCGTATCAGACCCGGGATGAGCATGGAGCAGGTCATCATCGACATGTTTCAAAACCAGGACAGAAACAAAGATGGCGTCATAACGGCCGACGAGCTTAAACTAAAGGTGGAAGAGGACAAGGAGAAACAGGAGACGCATGACGAGTTGTGAAGAGGAAGAGATGGTTCTATTCTCACTCAGGGATCCACGTCCAGCAACAAGAAAAGACTGTTTCCATTGAGATTGTTTATTATTGGCTCAAAAAGACGGTTCAATGAAATAACATCAAACAGGATTTTTTTTCTAACTGTAGTTCTGTGTTGTAGAATGATTGTTTGTGTTTGATAGCTATATTTTTTTCAACATCAAACAAGCACCTTAGTCACATGGTCACATTAAAATAAATTTTTTGTGTAAAAAAAATAAAAATAGAAATGGTTTTGGTTTGTGTAAAGAAAAAAAAAAGATTTGAAAGAATTTTTTTTCCTAACCTGAAAAAAATCTGAGCAAAAACAAAATGCTGCCAAAAGCTGGTACTTCAATACATTTGGTGACTTTTGACTCAGTTTCTTAAAATGCATATAATGTTTTCTGTTAAAAAATCTTTTTTTACAAGGTTAAACAATCAAATGGCTTATTTCACATTATTAACCCAACATGCAGACAGCAACTGTTGATCATTCTTCTTTACTAATAGGCAATATGATATATAGCCGTACACGCAGCACAGTACAAACGTGGGGCCTTTACTTATAGCACCATGTTTATGTTTGGATCTAGAAGCTGATCACAAATAAAAGAAAATGTCTATAATATTATAATAATAGTCTAATAATGCTTATAATTTAAAACAAGGTAAACAAAGGGTGCAGCTATATGATGTACACATAACTTCAGTTTGCTGCTAGAGGCAATCTGTCAAAATAAAGTTAAGCTTTAAATCAGAGGCATAAAAATGGCATAAAACTGTGCATTTACTTTTTTGTATGAATGGTTCCCAAGTAGTTTCAGAAAGATATTACCAGTGAAAACGTTAATACTATGTCGTGTACAGCATAGTTTGAGGTAAGGTCTGTTGTGCGTTTCTGTGCATTCATGCTGTAAAAATTTAAAAAATTGTGTAAAAGTGTCCATTTATACTTGTTCCTTTGAAGCTTTTTACCAAGTCCCGTTTCATCTTCTTCCTTATAAGGTAATGTGTTTGAGAATAGCGTTTGGGACTTCCATTGTCTCGTCCTTTACCAAAACAATATCGAAGGACTTGACATAGACCTCTGTCCTCTGTTCCACCTGCAGAAATACATTAATAAAATGCAGTTATAATACAGTTGCTGCTATGTGCAATTTCTAAGCTCAGACCTGGTCATTAAGAAAGCCAATGGTGAGGATGTTTTGTGCGTCTGAAACTCCGGCCGCCATTGTCAGATCTCCCAGAGAGTCTCCGAGCAACAGCACGTTCGGTCGCCCCTTCAGCTCCGTGAGGTGAGCAGCATGTGACAAGGCTCCCTCTCTTTTGTTGAACGTGTGGATCAGCTTTCCCTTGAAGGCTTGAAGTACCCCCTGATAACATAGCAAAAGCAATTATAACTTGTGATACTAATAAATTAATAATGTATGCTTCCAAACTTACTGCTTGGTCAAAGTCCATATAGTTGGAGATAATGTTAATGTTGGGATGAAAAACTTCATTCTGGCAGATCACTTCCTCCAAAATGTCACCGATACCAGCTGAAAAAATCAACAGAGGAACCTGCTGTTCGGCCAAATGGTCAAAAAACTCCTTGTAACCCTCTCTGTGAACACAATCATTTACCGTTTAAGGAGCAGTTTGTAGTGTATAATTGTATCATTTGTCAGTAAAATAATGGTTTGTACCTGAGCATAGTGCGAGACTCTCTGACTGCCTGGGCCAGCATGTCTTTTCTGATTTTCTGTTCAATCAGCAGCTCATGAACTATTGTCCACCTGCACACAAAGTAACAAGACATTTACAATGTGTAATTTCAACAACATAAAAACTTTTGCTTCTTACCACTCAACCATGAGAGGTAGTTTCTCTTCAGTAGATAGAGTAGCGTCTATCTCTATTGGGTAGTATGTGTTTAACAGCGTCTTTATCTGCAACGGGCCAGCAAAACAAAATATCTTTACGACCATTTGCCAAAATTTGAATGATTTGTCATGTCATGTTATTTACCTTCTTCGAACAGTCTTCACTGATCAGCAACCGGTTATCCAGGATGTCTAGGAAATAAAAAAAAAATTGTTAAAAAGGATAGACATACCATTAAATATCACCAAATTGTGTGTGTTTTTGCTGTGCTTACTGTGAGTGGTGGGAACTCTCGTCCCTTTGTAGGCAAATCTTGTTAGTGTCATGTCAAAGTCAGAGATGACCTGAAAATCAAGTAAATACTGAAAACAATGTGCTAATGACCAAATAAAAAAGGCCTATGTGCGACTAACCTGGAGACGGCCTGCTCCTTCTCGCTGCATGTTGTAAATAGTCTCCTCCACTCGGCTGCGCTCTCTCATCAGCACGGAGGATTTGACCAGCTCAGGAATCTGAAACAACACACATAATCAGAGAAATTCAACAAGTTAAATATCGTAAATTACCTTGTTGAAAACCTCTTTACCTCACTTTTGGTCAGCTGCTGCCAAATTGCCAGAACAGTCCGAACTGGGGTATTGATCCAGGGAATTTGTTTTATCTATATATATATATATAAAAAAGAAAAAGATAACTAAATAAAAAAAATATGTAGCGTATATATTAAGGATGTTTTTGTAGATGTTAAGCATAATTAATTATAGCGCTCTAACTCTCTGTGGAATAGAAACTTTTATTTTGTAAATACACACGGTTTCCGTACCGGATGTGATGTCAGTACGTAAGTGCTCTCTCTCTCTCTGGTGCTCAAGATACCGTTTTTTCTGCACTATAAGGCGCACTTAAAATCCTTTAATTGTCTCAAAAACCAACAGTGCGCCTTATAATCCGGATCATTTTATATATAGATTAATTCTGGTTGTGCTTACTGACCTCCAAGCGATTTTGTGTCACACGGTGCTCAAAGCGGTAAACTACAAAGCTTCGGGAGTCAGGAGCGTCGCGGAGTAATACATAGCGGTACTTTGCTTCACCGTAATATTAGTTGTGGATTACTGTTAGTGTTTACATAAGACCCCAAAATGGCCCCGGTCAAGAGGCACGCTTACGACGCGGACTTTAAACTCAAGGCTATCAAACACGCAGTTCAATATGGGAACAGAGCTGCTGCGAAAGAATTCAACATTAACGAATCTATGGTACGGAAGTGGAGGAAGCAAGAAGATGACCTACGCCAAGTAAAGAAGACCACACAGAGTTTCCGAGGGAACAAGGCAAGATGGCCACAGTTGGAGGACAAAATTGAGCAGTGGGTTGTTGAACATTTATCAGCGGGTAGAACCATCTCTACGGTCTCCATTAGAATGAAGGCAACAGCGTTAGCACGGGACATGGATATTAATGACTTTCGAGGCGGTCCGTCTTGGTGCTTCCGTTTTATGAAAAGACATAATCTCTCCGTCTCGCAGCAACTGCCAAAAGATTACGAAGAAAAACTGGCCATTTTCCGCGCATTCTGCAAAAGCGAGATCACTGAAAAGAAGATCCGGCCAGAGCACATCACTATCAAGGACGAGGAAACCTCAATTTTGATATCCCCATGAACAAGGTTCAACAAGGTTCATCAAGGTTGAGAGTTATTGTGAATACGCCCGTTAACGTTTGAACAATGTCGAGAGTTATTGTGAATACGCCCATTAACGTTTGAACAATGTCGAAAGTTATTGTGAACGCGTTTAATAAAGTTTGACTGACTGACTTGTCTGACTGTTTTGTTTCGCTTAATGCGCCTTATAATCCAGTGCGCCATATAGTGCGGAAAATACGGTATATGGTTGTTGTTGCACCGTGTATGTTCAACATGTCAAGATATCGTTCTGAATAAATATGCCTATCAGAGGCTAAAGAGAAGATCAAGTGAATTATTTATTTTCCAGTAGAACGAACGTTAATCTCGTGCATCGTATAAATCCAGAATATATCGAAATAAAATACAAATTAAAAGTACACGTATGTGAATAATTCCAGTAACATCTTTGCGAACAGTGGCTAGTGCAAATATGAGCTCATCTAAAACTATAGCAGGAGTTAAACGTATGATAAAACATCTTTTGAGTCGTAATAATGCACCATATCTACCAATTACATGCAGAAATATAATTCATAATGAAGGCTGTTGCTTACTGTATATAGCCTGGTAACTTAAATTAAATTAATATTTGAGCTAGACTGGGCATTGACTAAAAAATGTGCTGATCCAAGCTTTTGCCTGAGACTGGGGGTGATTCACTGAAAACAACTTACCATTTTGAGGTCGATATATTCTCCAGATGCTAGAAGGACAATGTATTAAATTTCTTTGCACATGTCAGCAATTGAAATATTACAGAAAGTATCATTTAGACATGGTTATGAAACGGGATCCTGGTTTGTTTACCTGACTTGTTCAGGAAGCGCCATTCATTCCATCGTCTAATCTGAGCATGCGCGAACAGTAGGGACTTCCGGTAAGAGATTTTTGTTTTTATTTATTTTTTTAAACATGGAAAGAGCCATGATTTTAAATTACTATTATTAAATTCTAAGAATAACTAGAGACTAAAGATTGAGAGCTCTTCGGGTCTTGTGCTCTTCAGGTCTATGACTGAAAACCATTTAGCTCGACTGAGAGCTGTGAATGTGAGGGATATGCAGGTTTAGTATTCTCCCCCATTTTGACAAATGAGCAAATATAGTTCTGGCCCGAGTTTTGTTCCTATTGGGCTTGAACAAATACTGCAACAATTTGACACATACAATAATAGTAATGCAATAAAATATCATTACAAAAAAATGATTATTATTATGTTTTAATTATAATTAATTTTATTAAATGTTGTACTATACTCATTACCAAACTATGATCCTGCATAGCTTTAAAAACGGTATAAAACAGCATACACTGAATTCCATGCTTGAATTAGTCATAATTTAATATAACTGTTTATTATCATCAAATTAAAAGCCATGAGCAAAACTGAAAAAAATAAAAGAAACGCAAGAATAAAGTAGATGATGTCATGTAAAACATCACTGCCGACAGTTCCATTAATTTAACAGCATGAGCTTATTAAGAATAGGTCAAGAAACTGTCAAGCAATATTGGTATTAGAATGGAAAGACACACTTTTTACTCAAAGCCTCATTCTTTAGGCAGGACTAATTATAAAACTAGGCTTCTCAGTCTACATGCCTTGCATAGTAAACATAAGAAATACTTAGAAGACAATCATGTTCAAGCAAGCCCAGGCATTTTCAATATATAAAGTGTTTTTACAAAGTTCAGCATTATCAAAAATCACTCAAATACGTCCTTCAAATGTGACCATTAACAGCTATAGAGGACGGAAGAAACGGCCTCGATACGTACACCTGTTATGACATTTTGCAGAGCTGTCTTAAATTGTAACAGTAAAATCAGGATTCAACATTCAATCTGGGACTGTAGCTGTCTGCGCAGGGACAGTGTTCGCCGATGGACATGTTGTAAGTGCTGAAATCGGTCTCTTTGTCGGGCCAGGTTGTGCGGCGTTGGGTAATGTTGATGTCCATGGAGGTACTTATATGGGATACGGGTGTGGCAAGCTGCAGCCCTGCATCTCGAATGGGGCATTGGGGGCAGCAGCATCCACCTCTTCCTTTCTGCACAATAACGATATGCCTCTTTTCTACACTGCTTATCCAAACTGCAGTTGTTCCCCTTCCATCCTCCAATCACAAAAATATCATCACCCAAAAAGCACACACTTGCTCCTTCAAGAGTGGTGACCTCTGGGGGCAGGGTGTCCAGGATATCGTCTGGAATGCTAGCGCTAATGCTCTGCTTAGCGATCTCATTTGTCACGTCGTAGCTTTTTGGACAAAACGAGGCAGTGCTGTAAAAGTTTGTGCACGCAAGAGCCATCTGAAATATACAGTAGTTATCAATGAGAGGCAAGGAGGCGACCTCATGCCACCTGCGGCTTTCTGTGTCAAAGCAAATAGTCACAGTACGTAGCCCATCATCGTTGTCGATATCTATGGGAGTCCTGGCCATGATGTAAACATAGCTCCCCTCCACAAGCACCGTTTTGACATCTCTTAGGACTTGTGGCGCTGGGTCAAGATTGTGCCACATGTCCCGCCCAGGTTCGTACATATCAACATCTTTAAACCCTGGACTGAAGTTGCCATGACCACCGATGCTGTAAAGGACATCTTTGACAGAAATGAGACCAAAAGAGTGCTTTCGAGTGGACAGGCTGCTTATGGGCTCCCAGCTGTTGTTGCTAGAGTCATAACGCTCCACTGCTTTGGCAAAACCAGGCTCCATTGACCCTGCCACATACACGTATTGCTCAGTTACTGCGATGGCATGTCCATCGAGTTGATTGTGAATGTGTGGCAAATTGACCCAACGGTCCTCAGCAACAAAATATCCCAAACATTCACTTAAATAGTCACCACTTTCCGAAACGCCACCTACAACCAAGATGACATCCATATTCTGACCAAAGCGAGGCTTGAGTTTCATCATGTAAGAAGCATAAAGTCCCACATCTGATAATTTGAGATTTTCAAAGCTGACTGCGTGCACTTCAATGGCTTCAGAAACCAGCTGCCAGCACGTCGCATTGTTGACAACCAAAGGCTCTTTTCTCACAACTCTAGTGAGATAAGCTGGAGAAATTTGCGTCAATCTTAACAGGCTAAACAATTCTTCAAAGTGACTCTCCCGCTCGCCTTTGTCCTCGTTTACCCATTTTACAATGACTTCAAACAACTCGTGCTCAGAATTGACTGCTATTTCTGAATCCGACAGCCAGTCCCGTACCAAGTCATAAGGCAGAGAGTAAAATTTCTTGTTATGAATGACTTTGTGGAAGTTTTTCCGAATCAAGGCGGTGGCTCCCTCTGAGAGTTGGTCCAGAGTGTAGGTCAGAGCCAGGCGGTGCACGGACACACAGTTGGTCAGGGTCAACCTCTTCATCAGAAAGTCTCCACAGAAACTCTTCAAATGGGCCAATAGGAACCTGGATGTGAAAACAAGATAGCATTTTCTGAAAATTCTTCTTCAATTTAAAGGGTTTACTTTACTACTAATAATGTATATCACATAGGCTACATATCAGATGAACAATAGTTTATTAATTAATAGTATTTTTACATTTAGTCTTTTATTTTTTTCCTGTCATTATTTACTTCCAGTCAGCATATAAAAAGGGTACTACTGGATTTCCAAAAGCCAGCACATAATACTTAATACATAATAATTTCTACAGTAGGCTACTTGGACAACCGCAAGGTGTCCACAACATTGCAATCTACAATGCTACCACCAGATGCCGCCAGAACTGCATACTGCACATGTAAAAGTGCTACTTTTGAGGTAGACTACTATAGTAATAGATGGCGCACTGTTGTTACTCCCGGGTAGCCTATTTTAGACCATAAGGTGGACCAATGTTTTAAGGTATGTTAAACATACCTTAAAACATCTTATACATATGTATATGTATAAGATGTTTATAGAAAAGCCGATTACTTAGAAAGCATGAAAGTACATATCTTCGCAGGTGTGGCCAAACTTGAATTACAACTTACCTGTGAGCCAGCTCCAGCACTTGTTGTACATTATTGGTTGTCACGCTGATTTGTCCCGTATACATAAACTCTATAACCTGCTCCACACTATCCTGGTTTAGCCCATTTGAGCTCCAGTCTTTTAGCTCCACTCCCTCTGAAGCGGATCTCTCTTCACTCAGCAGCGTGGAGAAGTAGCTGGAAGCGGCCGACAACACGGACCGATGCGCGGAGATGGTCTGGACCCTTTCCCCGGAGATAAAGAGCAGCTTCAGGTCACAAAACAGCCGCGCCTTCCGCTGCTCGTTCTGACGCTGGGCGAGCTCCGAGCAGTGGGCGCAGCAAGTGAACTCCTCGGCCTCTTCACCTGTTACTGTCCTGTCTTCGTTTTCTTCTTCCTCGAAAGAGCTACTCTCCATCAGATTACCGTCCAACGCCGCATCTGCCATGTCCCAGGGCGGTAGATTTAGAGGCAAATGCAGGGCAAAAAGTGTATCTGGGAAAAAGTCATAAACACAAACAGCGCAGGTGACTAACCACTTGAAACCTGACATCCATGCGCAGTGCGGGAACCCCAGTGCGCACACTTCACTTCCGTATTCAAGTCCAATCCCAGTCAAATGCGGCTTTACACTGACGAAGGAGGGACTCAGGCCTTTTTGCCTACTGTACTATACACCCTCAGCCACAGTGAAATAGCAAATTCTCCATTTACCATGAAAGGAACAAGCTGTTTAAACTGGTCATCAGAACATTGAAATAAGTCAAAAAGTATTATGGAGACAAAATTCCCCAAGCCCAGCTAAATAGAGATGAGAAAATATAAAAATAGAATAACTAAAAAAAATGAGAGTCAATCCACAGTGGAACTTAAGACAATAGGTTCTTTATTATTAGTCTATAAGACAGCATATTACAAAAACAAAGCCTTTAAATTCACAGTCAAATATAAATAGCAAAAAACATATTAATTAACACAGCAGGGCCAAGGCATTTATACTGTACTGTGTCCATCAAGTCACTGCTTTCATGGTCCCTCTCAAAATGATGCTTTACGGACTCATAGGGCACATTCATGAAGCTTTCCCCCCCCCAACACCCGTCTTATGTTGAGGGCTCTGTATTATTGTACAGTTGACTGTAAGTGGCGTTCAAGAACAGGAAAAAAAGTAGTTATACTGTACATGATGTCAAGACGAAACCTGCGCAACAACCAGTATCCATCCTCATCGAGATGCCAAATGTTTAACACACAAATAATACAGTAAAAATAACTTTGGTTTATTTTTTAGTGGGAGTGAAAAGTGGAAAACTAGTCTTGTAACTATGAGAACTCAAGTGCATTACTGAAATAGGCATTTTATTGAGAACTAAACAAGAAACTGCTGATAATATAGAAAAACTGATAAGTAACTGTATTGCTTAAAGTCTTTGTACACCAGCAGCAGTTAGCGTAGATGAGCTCAATGGGCTTCATAGACCTACCTTCCCAACTGAAATCATGCCCTTGTAAGAACTATGCAAAAGATGCATCTAGTATTCAGTACCAACTTAACTTGTGCTCTATGTCTTTTATAGTTTCTGAAAAATAGACTCCCTTTTTTCTCCATTAAAAACTAGGTATCTTGTATCCCAAATAACAGGCATTACATAGACATGTGTTCAGGAAGCACGTAGGAGATGTCGTCCCACGGGTGGCGGTACAGACCCTGTTTGAGCCTCTTCTGGTCGAGATAATGGCCTGATGGACACAAAGATTAAATGATAAGATTAAAAATAATAATAAGAAACACTATGACTTAGATGAGACTTACCGATGAAACCCATGCTTCGACCCAGGACAAAGATTCCGTTTAATGCACCAATCTCTATAAACTCATCGGCTTCATCCCTGAAATATCAGCAAGATTAATGAATAACAAATAGAAACATACATTAATTACTTGGGATGAAAATACGTGTAAACCAAAAACATGATTTTTGTCACAACAAAATGGACACAGACTTCCACATACAAGAATCAAGCCTCAGTCTGATTGTGTATTGCCATGTAATGCAATAAAGACTAAATGAATTGACATTCTTGAACAAATAGTTATCCGAGTCCTACCGTGTGAATCCACCACACGTCCTGAGAAGATCCACAAACGCAACACCAATGAAACCGTCTACATTGAGAATCAGATTTGGTTTCTAAAAAAAATTAAATATATATAAAATAATTAAAATTCGCTCTGGTTTTTAATTTATGCATTTATTTTTTGGGCATTAAACAGAAGCCTCTTCTCACAAACCTTAGAAGTAGTAATCTTTTCTACGTCCAGGGCATAATCCAGTAACTGCGTGGAAGGGAAATGCTGCTTCACAAAGTCCTTCAGAATTTGGACTCTCATGTCTGGGTTGTTAATCTGAAAGCCAAATAAAAAAAACCTCAAAACAAGTGTTTTCACATGGGATGACAGTGTAAATAAGACTTACAGATTTAACCCTGTGACCAATGCCCATGATCAGCTTTCCATCTTTCTTCATCTTATTGACAAACTCCATCGGCAGCATGCCACTGTCAAACGCTTTGCTAAATTGCTTTGCGGCTGCATCCAGAGCTCCACCAAACCGATCCCCCTAAAATAAAAAGTATAGACAAAAATGTAATTGGCATGTTTAGTAATTACGATCAAGTATTCTGAATTGTATCAGTGGGTCTGTGTAAGTGAAGTACTCACAATGGTTAGTAGGCCAGAGGTCAGGCTGGAGATGAGGTCCTTGCCAGCTCGAGCACAAACAATAGTGTTGTGTGCCCCGGACACAGCAGGGCCATGGTCAGCTGTCACCATCAAGCACATCTCAATGAACTGGCAGGCATAACGCGGCAATCTAGATACAGGCACAGCACACATAACCATTAACAAAATGTGGTATTAGGTTGTGTGGACAGAAAATGTAGTGAAACACCTTTAACAATGAAGGGGCTGTTGCTGTTTATCTTTATTTTTATTTCAACTGACCTCCGTTGGAACCATAGTAGACCAAGCACTCCTCCAATGCCCATCTCCTCTTTGAAGACTTCAGTGATTGGCATTCCAGCGTAGATCAGTTCTTGGCCTCTCTCGTCACAAATACTCGTCATAAAAGAGGCTGGCTTACGAATCAGACCCAGTTCCTGTAATAAAATTAAAAATGTATATATATAAAAAAATTCAACCATATGTCAATAACTTCAACATTATCCTGGTTGGTAGTCTTACCCTAGCCCAGGAGTAATCCATCGGCACAGTGGGCGGTGGAACCTCCTCAGCAGGAACGATTGTACCATTGCCCACAAGTTCATCATATACAGTCCTTTGTGATGAAATGTAAACCATATTAAAAACATTATGCTCAAACACAATTTTTAATTTTGTATAAATCTTACTTGATGACATCTCCTAGTTCATCAAAGCTCTTTGGTACATAGGCCCCGGCGTCCCTCAGAGCTTGGTTTTTGGCCACAGCAGTTTCTGAGGCCTGGTTGGCACAAGCCCCTGCATGGCCAAACTGGACCTGGACAAACAAGTGTTAAACACAAGGTTGCTATAACATAAATGTGTCTTTGTATAAAACAACTAACCTCTGATGAAAACATAGTGGCACAAGTTCCTATGCACCAGCACACCACAGGCTTAATTATCCTGCCCTCTTTGATGCCCTGGCAGATCTTGTACTCTTCTGTTCCACCAATCTGCAGACAAGAACATACAATATTTTGTATATTTAATTATATTACAAATTTACATCTGCAAAAGAAATTCATTCCCCTACACCTACCTCACCAAGTACCACTATCATCTTAACTCCCGCTGTGTCCTGGTAGCGAAGAACATGGTCCATAAATGTAGAACCTGGGTATCTATGAAAGATCACAACAAGAATAGAAAGTGTATTAATTATAAACATAATATTAAACACGTTGCCCTTGACAATCACTCACCTGTCTCCTCCAATGGCCACCCCTTCATAAACACCATCAGTAGTGCGGGAGATGATGTTGTTGAGCTCATTGGACATACCTCCGGAGCGGGACACGTATGCCACGCTGCCGGGCCGGTACAGTTTGGATGCCAGGATGTTGTCCAGCATGCCACCTGTGTTCCCGATTTTAAAACATCCAGGCTTGATGCCACCAACCTGGGGCACAAATTAAACCGGTACTGAATTACCTCCTCTGCACGTGACCTAAGTGTCAATACTGTGTGGGGTTATTTGAAGGACGTTTATACTACTCTGCTTACCGTCGCTGGCCCAATGATAGTGACACCCTTCCCATCAGCCATCTTGATCATCTTTCTGGTCAGAGCTTCAGGGATGCCCTCAGCAATTATGGCAATAGTATGAATCTGCGGACAGTCATTAAATTAATATCTGGACCAAATGTTTCCATAAGGATGCTCCAAACTCATTGGTACACCTGTGGAAACTGCATTGACTCCACAGTGCTGTCATAAGCAGAGCGCAGGGAGGCAAAGCTGATCAGCACGTCCACTTCAGGATGCTTCTTCATCGCGTCGGCCATGTTTTTATAAACTGGAATCAGGATCTCCTTGTGGCCCCAGTAAAACTTCTGTTTGTGATCCCCACTGGGAATGTACAGAAAGTGAGTAAGAAACACACACACAAGGTAAAGAAAACAGTATTGTAGCTATAGTAGATACGGTCTAACATACGTAAATGGGTAGACCATGGCTGCTACAGAGGGCTCATCGCGGGAGCACACATAGTCGAAGTCCAGCATGCCTTGTACGGCTCGAGTCTGCATGCCCCAAACAATGGTCTTGGTGCATTTGCTGAAGAGTGTGGTAGCTTTTGCTAAAGGAAAAATACAGAAAGAGAGAAACATTTGATTATGGGCATGCAGTCAGAGAAAATATACACTTTAACACTTATTCACTAAAACCAAGGAACATGTCAGGATTGGTCAAGGCAACTAAACTGAATTCACACGAGTTCGAAAAATCCTTAACCATAAATTGGCTTTTATACTTCAGGCTATGTGACAAAAGAGTTAACTATGACCATCTGCTACAAAATTATGTTAAAAGTTAAAAACATGTGGTTATTATTGGCTCACTATTAACAGCATTACTGTGCAATCACAAAATGTTACTGTCAGATCCACACATCAGCAGCCTTACAATGAGCTGCCTTTTCATTGAATATGTCAAGTAGAAAAAATCTTGTTTAATGCAGTTGTTTTATTGTTTCCTCATGTATGGGACGCTATTGTAAGAACGCTAGAGTAGTAGTGCTGGTTAAACAAGTTCAAGTATACAGTGAGCAAAATTACTTAAAGCTGCGGTACCTGAGATTTTTTACTGCAAAAATAATCACAGTCAATAGTACAGCATACCAGAAGTCATCTGAGAAAAACATTAGACTCTGAGACCCTCTGTATTAGAAAAAGGTTTTGTTTTAGAGCGCAGGGACACTTGTTTTCAGCCAATCACAGGCTTCCACTGTACAGCAAGTCTCTGATTGGTTGAAACATTGTTTATCTATCAAGAACTAGAATCTTTCAGGATTAATGGGAGGGAGCTGATATTTTATATAAATTCACAGCTATTTAAGTGTTTTAGTGCAAAGAAAGTTATTCTAGTTATTCTGTTTTGTTTGCGACCGTGACAGAGGGTTGGGACAGAGGGTTGGGAAGGAGGGTGGGGAAAGGGGAGTGCATAATTCAAACCTTCAAACATGAAGTAGACTTTTTTTATGTTTTATTTTTGTGTTTGTCCTGCACAAAATCAGGTACTGCGACTTTAAGGTAAAACCAGCCTGAAGCAAAGGAAAGGCTGAAACTGTAAAGGGACAATGTGGGACAGCACATGGACACAACCTTCCATACCTCCAGAGCCGCCTGAAGAGGCCCGAGCTTCTGTGACCCCAAACGGCCAAAACAAGCAAAAAGAAAGAGAAATCAGTGAGTGTATCTTTAACTTTGGACATTCTACCTATTCAGCAAAAATAACATCCATCTACTGTGAGCCATCTTAAAAACATTAAAGCAGAAATCACAGCAGGTCATCTTGCATGCAAAGCTACATGCTTTTAGTTCCCTGTTGTGATACGCCAACTAAAGGTATCTGGCCTTTACTGAAATTTGATTGTAGCAGTCTCCCAGTCAAACATGTCTCTACATAGCACACAACTAAATGAGTACCATATTTTCCGCACTATAAGGCGCACTTAAAAGCCTTATAATCCGGAGTGCCTTATATATGGATTAATTCTGGTTGTGCTTACTGACCTCCAAGTGATTTTGTGTCACACGGCGCTCAAGGCGCTCCGTCAAAATGTTTTGGTACGACTTCGGTAAACTACAAA